>WKFP01013987.1:367596-381486 GCA_011057875.1 Pterocles orientalis | reverse complement strand
GTAAAATTTGGGAAAAAAAAAAAAAAAAAAAAAAAAAGCTATTACTATTCTAAGAAGATTTAGCTCATTAGGCACTCATTGAAATATTTGTCTTATTTACAGTTATTGATTGTTCTTTGTTTTAAAGACTTAAAAATATATCTATAATATTGCTGTTAATGACGATACTAATGCAGTATTTTTTATAGAAAAATATTTTTCCAAAGCAGTAATAATCTAAACTGGAGCTCATGAAAGACTCATTTATATGGTTTAAGTATCATATTGCAATTATGCAATCATATATACCTTTAATGCTTTAACTAATTAAAATATGCAATTAAAAAACCTACAGAAGGGGACATAAAAGGTGGGGGCTAGTCTCTGAAATTCGGACTAAAATTTTCTATACTATTGAACAAAACAAACCTGTCAGAATATAATACTTTTATCTCTAGCACGGAGACTTTGAAAGTAAAAATGGTTTATTTCACACAGCGATTTAGTTCAGTTCAAAGACCCACACATTTAGGTTTTCTGCAGAGCTCTGCTGTAACCGGAGACGACAGATGAAATGAATCTTCTCATTTTTGTTTTATTGCATGTCTTAGTAGTCAGTTATACCTGATCATATAAAAACATATCATAATTTTTATTAAAGCCCATAATTTAATGTCAAGATGTTAACCTTTCCCCATATTATTATTTGCTGCTTTTAGTTTTCCGAGCGTATGGTTCTTAAGTGTTCCAGCTAAAACCCTCATGTTTTGACGGCAGCTGCCCAGAATAAAATTGACATTTCTCATAAAGATTACATTCATTTTACCTTTTTGAAAAGCTTCTTGAACTTTAGAACTGCCCTCAGCTTTCTGCAATAGATGGTCGGTTTCACCTATTTTTATACTTTTCGTTTCTAAGTTTCAAGACCACAATTAAAAGGCAGTTTGTTTTAGCTTTTTAACAGTCAGAAGCAAACACATAACTCATAAAAGAAGTGGAGACTGTCTAATATATTGATAAACTGTGCAAAAAGCCTGGTATTTTCATTTTATAGAAGAAGCCCAAGATTTTGATAAACTGGTAGTAAGAATTGCCAATACTCTTTCTGTTGTTAGGCTTTGCTAGATATCTATAAATGTTAAAGAGAAGGTTAAATGGAAGGTGAAAATTTGAGACTGGTTTTCAGCATGATTTGTTTAAATTTGACAAAAAAAAAATTCTGCAGACTGTATTTGTCTTTCATTTATAACAGTGAGAATCCACTCACTACTTTCACATGAAGGTAATGAAGATGGAAAATGAAGGCAAAATTGTGTATTATACTAAGACCCAATTTGTAAACATCAAACTATCCATATGGATTCCTTTCTTGTCAGTCCTTTTATCTGTAATTTGGTCCTCATTCATATTTGTGGTCTACTCTGTATTTTCCACTTTCAATTAGCAGAGAATTTCAATTTAACAACCTAAATTAAACAACTGACTGCAATAAGTTTTGTTAGATGTAAGAAAAGCAGTTTGCTTGACCAAAAGTCTCCAACTGTTAAGAAAATGAGAACCTGCCAATATCTTATGATACTAGCTACAATTCAATAGCTACTTGTATAGAATATAGTCAAGCCTGTTACATTATAATTTCAATATTTTTCTTATACATATAATCATAAATGCTATCGGTACAGAAGCCTTGCTGTGTAGTGATAATCTATTCTAAATAAGGCAAGACGATGTCTTCAAACCCATGAAGAATCATATTTAACATTTTTATCCTCCCAAGGCTATGCTGAGAACAGAAATTAGTGCATGCTCTCAGACAAATTGCATTAAACCAAATGGGATCTTAAATAAAAATAATATTATTTAAGTTATAAAATGTTCTACTTGAAAATGTTTAATCCCAATGACTTATTTTTAGCACTGCCAAAATCAATACGTAGCATATCTACAACTACATTACTGAATTTCTGTTTAAAGCTGAATAAAAGGCATCTGCACTACTGCTTTTATAGAGATTACATGTATATGTGTACATATACACATATGCATATGTGTATCTATATGATATTCTCATTCTGATTCACAGGAGTTTATATGCATAAGAAGCGCAGAGAAGTAGGATTTACATTAGTATTTCAGAAGATGAAAACATGCCACTTATTTGTAGCAGAAGGTAACAGACTGACATGAGAAATGTGATTGATAGCTGATACACAGGATCTGTGTCACGAAGCACGCCAAATGTGCCAGCCACATGGCACAACGGGTACTCTCAGAACTACAGCATTCACCACACCATGCTTACAATAGTAGAGGTATCTTTTAGTACTAAAACCAGAAATTTATTTAGTTCTGTGGATGCTGTCATGTAGCAAAACTTTTAGTAGCTCCTTTGTATGAGTTGAACTATATATTTATGAGCAGTAAAATTTTGTTTAAGTGACATCTATTCTACAACTGGGAAGTCTGGTAAGAAAATGCCAGGGTATACAACCCAAATATAGAGAATGACTGCTCTTTCTCAGTGTGTGTAGGGCACGTGTCAAAAACAGTCAGCTCTATCTTAATTCCCATTACGCTAAGACCCTTCTATGGTCTATATGTGGAAGTGACACATCCTTAGCAATGGCCTAGAAAAAGCTCCTTGTGCCATAAGCTTCCTACTCAGCAACGTGCATGATTATGGGTTTTGTCTATCTGTGATTCCTCCACCCCTCCATCTGATGTCCTAGGAGAGACTGGGGTGCTAGCTAGCATGTACTACAGTGCAGCTATCTCTTATCCCTAGCTAGAAGAGCCAAGGTTCTTAAGAAACCTAAGAGCCAGACATGGCATGAAAACCTGTATGAAAATGGTCCAATATAAGCCCTATAGAAGATTCTATCTGACCTCAGTGCATGTGAAGTATAGAAATGTTTGGAAGTCAGTTTAAGCCTCTTTTTTTAGGAGGTAGAATAAACTACAAATAGCATCGACTGCAACAATATCTCTTCTTCCCTTCAGAAAAATATAGCAGGGTTTTTTCCCCATTGTACTCATGTTTGTATTCAAGATTTTATATCACCTTTTCACTGAAAAATAAAAACATGGCTTTTTCAGCAGTTTAAAAAGACTTCTGGTGCAGGTATGCACTGGTCTTCCAGTTCACGTCAACAACAAGAGAAAAAGCATAGGTGTGGGGAATTTGAGAGCCATTTTTTTCCATAGTAAGACATGTAAAGCAAAGGAACTAAAGCTCCATTTTCAGAATTTTACTTTTGCCTCATGGATGAACTTTCACAAATACAGAAGAAGATAGGGTTAAACCAAAGAAGAATACACAATGAAAGGGAGCAGGGTCAGTTCAAGATTGAAATAGGGTTATCTCACAAGATTGATCCAAAACCATTTAAATCAGTGACATTGCTCTTATGGAGTTATATATTTTGTTAATTAAATATTGTTTCAAAAGTGGCCATTACTGAAGAGCAGGATAAAAGGAGAGAATAAAATACAATAAATCTGTTAATAGGTATATTTAGCGTATTACATATACATATTCTGTCCTTTGTCCATGTAATACATCTGAATGCAAACCAGTGCAGAATGTGGTTCAGTGGTTCCATTTTCTGGGAATTAGAGCCCTGCTTAGGTCAGTGTATGTACAGTAAAGTTTTTGCAACATGACGACCTAACCTGCCAGGATCCTAGCTGATACTTAATAAATTAATATCTGAATATCTTTTCCTGAGCTACTTCATGGAAGAATTTTAGCATCATTCTTAACCGTGCATATTACCTAAAATAGTTGTGAAAATAGATGTTGATTGCTTGAGAAAAGTGGTTTTTAACTGCTAACAATACTAAGGCAATTTCAGTAGCTGAATTGCATCAAATGTTACCATATATTGGCTTCTATGTAATTCATTTTAATTTCTTATCAGCAGTTATCTCAGTCATTTTCCAGAAAAAAATTATTTTCTTAGATTACATATTTAAAGCTTTGCAAAGAATTGCAGCAAATATCTGCAACATAAATAACTTAATGGTCATAAATTTTATAATTAGATTAACCTTTTTTTCCTTCATTGTGTTCTTGTTCAGGCATGCTGAACCACTTTAGGACATTAAATTTCATCAATTGGTTCATGTTGTGTTGCTTCAGTGTTCTTTTTAGTTTTATCATTCATTTCAGACAGAATAAAAAAAGTTGAGGGGAAAGTGACTATACCGTACATTGGTTGCTTGATTTCCAATTTATCTCTACCTCTTGAAAAAATTATGAGAATGTATAAACTAAATCTTCATACTGTTTTCCAGCCCAGAAAGTCTGTTCCAATATTAAATTGTCTTTACTGGTTTCTACAGGTTGTTGTTTATTGCTCTGGTACTGTTTTAACTGACTTCTGCAGAAAATGTCTGAGGGGTCAAGATTTTTGGCCTTAAGAATAGCAGCATAGGAATGGATGAGGGTCTTTCACATATTAAAAAATTACTTGGGCAGCACAGATATTCAGTCTGCTTATTAGTCATTCTTTGGCAAGTCAGAAGTCAAAATGGTAAAAATTCAGAGGGAGGATTTGGATAATTTATTCAAGATAAATTCAACAACAATGTCAATATTTTCCTTAAAATTCTACTACCACACTTTAAAAGAAAAAAAAAACACCCCCCAAAAAACAACAAAAAACCCACCTCACCGAAAAACTCTGAGAAACACAGCAAGGATAAATGAAAGACTGATATTGGAAGCAGTTACTGTGACTGGCTAGCATTATGTAAATTTATTACTCATAAGAAAAATGACTGTAGAAAATTCTGGGGGTTTACCTTTCTTTTGCTTAATCAGGTAGCCAGTATTTGATGCCTTGTTATTTCCATTAGGAATATGCAATCTGTATCAGTTATCTTCTGATAAAATTGAGTGTAATTTGCAAAAATGCAGAGCAAGCATGGTAGTATCAAAACTCGGGCTTCTCCATTTCTTTTTATTTTTCTTTTCTCCCTCTCTTTTTTTTTTTTTTTTTTTTTTTTAATTTGCTGGAGTTATGCTAGCTGCTTGTCTCAGTTTCTGTCTCTTATTTCTGGTTTCTTCATTCTATTATTAATGCTGCTGCAGCTATTAATGCATTAGCCTCTGTATTTGTAGACTATTCTAAACTAATTCCTTAGTCCTCACTCTTAACAGGCTTCTAGCCTCATATGGTAGCCTTCTGATCTTAAAGTTATTGTTGTAAGAACTGGAATTACCTAGGCTTACTTAAGCTTGAATGAAAGGCTATAGCACCCTTATTGAATTTAAATAGATTTGTGATGGAACAAATGCATACGTGGAAGGAAAATCAAGGGCAAAGTCTCGATAGTATGGAAACATTATTGGAATGAAATTATAATGTAGTTTTGCTTCAAAATTACTATTTTGGTAGTTTGCTTTCTGTTATCCGCAATACATGTTAAAAGGAATAAAAGATCAAATCCACCATTTTGAAGTAATGACAATAATTGAACTGAATCGTGAAACAGATTGCTCTATTCAGCAATTTTGAAACTTAGAGTGACAGTTCATAAATTATGCCAAATATCATATTCTTAGAACTCCTGCCTTTTCCACAGTTCCACCAATATCTTTCCCTCTTGAGAAGATCTACTCTTGCTTTTTTACCTTTTTCTCTTGGCCTCCAAACTTAGAGTCACTAATTGCCAAAGAATGATCTTGTAAAATACATTTTTGAAAATCTGAATAGAGAGAAAGCTAATTAATTTATCTTTACAATAATAATTCTAAGAATGATCACCTGTCTTCATGAGCTCCCTTACCTGATTCTACAGATGTGAGTCTTCAGATCGACTCTGTTTCTGTGTATTCTTTATATCCAGATTGTACGTACATGTCACAGAACTTCACTCAGCATCAATTTTAAAACTTAATTGTCTGTTGTGGTGGGTTGACCTTGGCTAAAGGACCAGACACCCACCCACCAATCTCCCTCCTCAACATGATAGATGAATAAAATTGGATGGAAAAGCTCCTTGGTTGAGACAAGGACAGGGAGATCACTTACCAACTAGTCACAGGCAAAATAGACTCTACTTGGGGAAAAATAATTTAATATTTTGTCAGTTAAATTGGAGTCAGATGGTGATAACCAAAGGCAACAACTATAACACCTTTCCCATACTCCACCCCCTCTGCCCAGGCTCAACTTCACTTCTTCTTTCCCCACTCCTTGACCTGCCCCTGAGGAGGAGTGGAGGGGGAATGGTGCATGGGAGTTGTGTTCAGTCCACAACAGCTCCTCTCTGCTGCTCCTTCCTCCTCGCATTCTTCCCATGTCACTGTGGCTCTTTTACATGGGCCGCAGTCCTTCAGGATAAACCTGCTCCAGCTTCGTCTTTCCGTGGGCCACAGTTCCTTCAGGACACGTCCATCTGCTTTACCACAGGGTCCTCCATGGGTGCAGTGTTGATATCTGCACCACCCCAGTCCTCTCCACAGGCTGCTCCAGTGCCTGGAGCACCTCCTCCACCTTATCTCAGCTTGGTGTTTGCAGGGTTGTTTCTCACATTATTTTTGTTCCTTTTTCTGTGTCTAGCATTTTATCCTCTTCCTTAACTACGTTTTCCCAGAGGTGCCACCAGTTTGGCTGATGGGCTCATCTGTGTCCTGAAGTAGGTCCATTGTGGAGCTAGCTGTGTCCAGGACAGTGCAGCCCTTGGACTCTGCCCACAGAGGCCACCCCTGCCCCCCACTGCTGCCAACACCTTGACACTGACACCCAATATGGCTATACATTGTCCCTCTTTTCTTTTAGCACTTTTAAGATTTTAAAAATAAGGCTAACTTCAAAAAATTACTTGGAACCCATCAATAACTTAATTTAAAATTCAATCTTAGTGATTAAGCTGGAAATGTGCTCTCTGAAGCTTGCACTCGTGGGAGGTGTGGGATTTGCTTCACATGTGACAAGCCGTATGAGCTGCATAGCATCATTTGCTATCCTGAACTGGTAGAGGTAACTCCCCATTCTTACTCTGGAAAAAAACCAGATGTTTATAAGCCTTGTTATGCCCAGCACTCATCACCATTCTTGTAAGAGTAATGAGGCTTTTTTTTTTTTTTTTTTTTTTAAATAAACCCAGCAACAATTGACTCAGCCTCTGATACTCACGAACTCTTATGCCGGACATACGGGAGTTAAAATTACATTGTCCTTGAGGATGTTGCATGTCATGCCCTGCTTACTTCAGCCACTGCATAATAAGTAGCTAGCGATAACAAATATTACTTCTCCGCCCTAATCCGTCCGATATATATCAAACTGAACTGTGTGCTGTGAGACTTAACTCAGTGATCTTATCTCATTATTTCTCTGAGTAATACTCTAGTGACCAAGGATTATGCTGCACTTCCCTGATGCATGCCACGTCACACCTGTCAGCACCTGCAGCCCCACTGTCCTCGGTGGTTCCTCAGTGAGTGTGAGACCAGGCAGGGAAGTAGACAGGTCTCAGGCACACTAAAAATAGTATTTCACTGCTGTGCGCCCTGTGAATAAAGCTTAATGAGTGACATCACCTCTCGTACAGGCTTTCGAGGAAGAACTTTGCCTCAGCTTGAGGTTCAGAGTTGTCACCACCTCTGAAGGTAGGAGGACGTACCCTGTCTCTTAAAGGTGGAGGAGGAGGTCTCTCAGCTTCATACAGCATACCTGTTTTGTTTGGAAATACATAATGAAAATCTCAGTTTTACAGGTGGGATTTCGAGTCACAGAGAAAATAAATTATTTGTGCAAAGTCACATAGCTGAAACAAGGAATTGCTTCTGGATTTTTGAAAACTTAAGCCAGTACCTTTTTCTGTGATTTTTTTTTTTTAAACTAAGAATGCATTGATGTTGCAAATGAGGATGAATATTACAAACCTATCCATTTTTGGACTTCACTTTAATGGTTATCAAAATGCCCCAAGATAGGCCTAGACAGTCATTAAAATGTGTATTTTCATTTGAATTTGTGTTTAAATAGGACAAAGTTCAGTAGTGTTTGTTCCCTGAAGTTTGACCTGAACTTATTTGTAATTTACAAGCACTAATATTTAAGCAGTTTGAAAGCTAATGTTGTTTATATATGTTGGATGCTAATAATTCTGTTTTATTGTATAAATATATATTTACACTGTGAAATCCTTATGAAGCTGAATTAAAGGCAAATGTAAATATCAGGGTTAATTTCTGTACATTTTCAAGCACATATCAGAAGGGAAGAGTAAAATTGGTCATTATGAGTACATAGTGATGAAAAATGGCTAGACACAATAAAGGATAATTTCTTTGGTTTCCAGAGCATAATGGAGTATGAATCATATTTAAAATTAATGGCTGAGAAGACAGATCATGATTTGAATGTCATCAGCAGCTATTTTACTCCTCCCTAGAGCAGCAACAAGCCTTTTATGAGAGATGAGTTCCTGCAAACAAGCCCTCCTAAGCTATGTGAAAGCTCCTCATTTATAACAGAGCTTTAGAAAATGTTTTATTTTTACTTTTTTCAGTGCTTGGAGTAAGGGGAGCAGACCAGGAACACTACCTCACTGTCCAGCAAGTAATGTGCAGTTATTTGTTTGCAAGTAATTTTTTCAGTGTAACTTTTTTGGGGGTTAAAGTTGGCAGCCTATGTCCTCATTTTCAGATGGTGTGTAGTCTTCCTTTATCCTTTTCTACTTCTGAAACAAATTTGAAATTAGTTCAGCGACTTCTGGTGTTTTCACTTTTGAACAGTGCTGCACCCCTGAGCCTTCATTTGAAGCACCACAAGAGCACTGATGCTCAACACCCTTGAAGACTGCTGTCACATCCCCACCCCTTGCTGAAGGAGTCGCCTGTGTCCATGCACTAGGGCACTGCAGTACTTGTGCCTGCATGCATCCTGTCTCACCAGCAAGAGGTGCTCTCAGATGCATGCCTTGGTGTCTGCTCCACAGGACCTTCTGCCAATCATCCAAACCTGACCTGTGTACAGGGCACATACCCTGTGACCAACAGCAGGACAAAGCCAAACTTGACTGCTTATTAAATAATCCCTGTTAAGCATTTCTTTATCTGTTTATTCTTGTGTTCAGGGAAAGCATTACAATGCTACTTGTTCAAAAATAGCACATTTGGCCAGGGTGGCTTCAGCTTGTTAGTGGGAATGGAAAAGGAGAAGAAAAAGGCAATACACAGTATCTGCCTGTGGAAAAAAATAGTTCTCGCCCTCAGTATTTTACTCACAAAATAAATCAACCTCAGAGTGTGTGCCAGTAATCATTTTAATTGTTGGAGAAGTAGCATAGTGGAGGGGGACATGCTATTGTGAACTTTTAAGTTATGTTATTGTGTGCATACAGTAGGCAAAAAGTAAAGATAGCTAGTCAACAACGCATCTTTTTCCAGAAGACATCCTAACATTTTTGATAGTCAAAGATATTGAACAACAATGAAAGAGGAAAATCTGGGGATTTTTGGTCTACGTGTATATGTAGAGTAATACATGCTTTTTGATTTTCAGCATCAGCAACAGTCCGGTACTGAAAGTTGAAGTCTGATGTTGGAGATCAAACTTTTAATAAAAGATGAAGGATGCCTTTTGTTTTAAAGGACTGTAGGTAAGACCTTTCCTGACATTCAAACTTCGTGTTTACTAAAGCTGTTATGTACTTTCAGTTCACAGGCTGTCCTTAAGCTGTCAGAGTTATTATAGTGCTGTATTACCTTTCATTCTTCCCACCAAATCTCTCATGGCTCATTTGCCACGCACAATGATATTCTGTGAGATTGTTTTCATTTTTCAGTAACTTATATCGCAGAGTATCCCAGATTTAGCCATAACTCTATTTCACTAGCAGGCTTCTCTCTCATCTTCCTTTTGGAATTGCCTCTTGAAGGGACCGCTCATAAAGCACGGCCAGTTAGGATCTTATTTTAAAGGGCCTGCCAAATTACACTGTTTCAAATCGGCACAAAGGCAGGATTGCAGGCTAAAAGCAGGCATTGAAATAGTTCGTTCTTACAAACAGAGATACACTAGAAGGGATACTTTCATGTAAAATACCTAAAATAATAGTCTGACTTTTGGTGTAGGGCATCATTCTTCATGCTGCACTGTCCTATTTATAGTCTTGTAATGTCAGAAAAGCACTCTATTGTATTTAGGTTCTCGCATTCTTTGGCAGTATCTAGAAAGATACAGAAGCTCTTCTGTTAAAGGTAGCTGAAATTTTGTTGAAAAATGTTTCCCTTCATGTCATTACAGCATATTGTTTTGCAGGAGCTGAAAATGGGTGCAGTGAAAGTTAAGGACTCTAACAATCTGTAGCCTGGCAACTACAACAGTGGCCTGAGATTTGAAAGACACATACAAGCTCAAACTCTTACTCTGGTAAAAATATTCCTGGGAGAGATAAATATATAAATACATACATATACACATGCATGCATACATATATATATATATATACACATATATGACGGCTTGAGAGGTGGGCCCGTGCAAACCTCATGGAGTTCAACAAGGCCAAGTGCAAGGTCCTGCACCTGGGTCACAACCCCAAGCACAAACACAGGCTGGGTGGAGAATGGATTGAGAGCAGCTCTAAGGAGAAGGACTTGGGGTTGGTGGTTGATGAAAAGCTGAATATGAGCTGACAGAGTGCACTTGTGGCCCAGAAAGCTAATAGTGTCCTGGGCTACATCAAAAGAAGCATCAGCAGCAGTTTGAAAGAGGTGGCTCTCACCCTCTACTCCACTCTTGTGAGACCCCACCTGGAGTACTGCATGCAGTTCCGGGCCCCCCAACGCAAGAAGGACTTCAAGCTGTTGGAGCGGGTCCAGAGGAGGGCCACAAAGATGGTCAGAGGGCTGGAGCACCTCCCATACAAGGACAGGCTAAGCGACTTGGGATTGTTCAGCCTGGAGAAGAAAAGCTCCAGGGAGAGGAAGATCTTCTAGCAGCCTTCCAGTATTTCAAGGGGGCCTACAGGAGAGATGGGGAGGGACTCTTTATCAGGGAGTGGAGTGATAGGACAAGAAGTAACAGTTTTAAGCTGAAAGAGGGTAGATTTAGATTAGATATTAGATATTACTGTGAGGGTGGTGAGGCCCTGGAAGAGGTTGCCAGAGAAGCTGTGGATGCCCCACCTCTGGAGGTGTTCAAGGCCAGGCTGGATGAGGCTTTGAGCAACCTGGTCTAGCGGAGGGTGTCCCTGCCCATGGCAGGGGGGTTGGAACTCGATGATCTTTAAGGTTCCTTCCAGCCCTAACCATTCTATGAATCTCTATGTTACATATATATATATATATGTATCTTTACTAATAGCAACAACAAAGTGAAACTCTGTCTCTGCATGATACTTTTGTACATTCTAGGACACAGTATCCTGACCATCATATAGCAGAATTCTGTCCTCTTAATGAATATTTTCTAAAACAAAAAATAAAATATTTGAATACACCCCCCCTCCAATGTTTTGTATAATTTCCTTATTGCAAAAAGACTTGATAAAATTACTTCTTATTTCAGTGTGATGAAAAGCTAATGTGAAAACAGGCATTTCAGAAATGTGATTGCTGTCTCTTGATCAGTTATAAGGGGTCATTATCCATTCTCTCTACCAGACAGGCTTGTAAACTATGTAGACTAACTCTGCTTCTGATAACCCCTCAGTTATCAAAGCACAAGGACCACAGGAAAGTACATCTCTTTTTCATATATGGAAGATTGGAAGGGATGGTAACAGTGGTAGGTTCACGGGGACATGAACAAATAGATGGAATCCCCTTTTGTGGGAAGACAACTAATGCAAGTTATAATCTAAGTAGTCTAAACTGCTGCTTCTAAAAATAGCTCTCTCTGGTGTTTCTCTGTTGTACTTCCCACTTTGTATAATGCCTGGTACAGCATTGAGCTGTGTAGGAGTGGATCTGGTGGTTTAGAAGGGCAACCCAAACGAAATATGAACAGCTTGTTTCAGTGCTCATAGAAATACTCTAGAAAAACATTACACAGAAGCATAATTTGATATCTGAAACACGTTTTTTCCCCATTAATGATATTTTTAAATGCAGAAAGCACTTCTGTGAAGCGTGAAGGATGGTCAGGGTTAGCTAATGAGGCTGATAGGTACAATTGCTGCATGCTTGATCTGTCTTGGATCCTAATGCTCATTTGGACATGTCTTATTATTGTGTGGGTGTTAAATCTGTCCAAACTCATAATCAATAGATATATGGTCATTCACAGTGTTTATGCCTCTATCTTAGATAGCTGGAACAAAGTGATCAGGATGTAGTTTTCTAGGTTCATACAGAAAATTTCTCATAGAAAATCCAAGCAAACTAATTTCTGGCATTAACACAGAAGTTATATGAGCTGTGATAATGATACCGATAATGAAACCCATGCCTCTGGCCATCACTTTATCACCTACAGGATCAGCAAATAATTTGTTCAATCCTGAGCTGCATTTTACAATTGGCTATTTGTGTCCGTGAAGATTTTGGTTCTGTATGGTAGCTTCAGACACCATTTGACTGTAAAAGAGCCTAAGTGCATCAAAAGAAAGAATGGTGGGAACTCACTGTCAAAGTGCATTGGAAAACAAAGAGTCAAAATCCCATAATTTTCAGTTGTAAGCACATGGATCTTTGAGATTTAGAGGAAATAGCTTGAACTGTCAGCTTAGGAATAGTTTAGCAGATTTATAAACACTCTATCAGCCAAATGATGAGCATACTGAACCACGTAGGGCATTTAGTGCTTTGCTAAATGTAGTTTTGTTTTGGTGAAGTGACTTCTCAATCTCACAAATGGGTGATAATTTCCCACCTTTAATTCTGAACTGGGTATCATGGCACATCACATTAATTAAAGTCCCCCCAATAACAAGATGTTAACTAGTAAAGGACTCTTGGATGTTAACTCTTAAAGGTTACCATTAGGATATTTTTATGTTATTTGCTAAAAGCTGAATTCAACATGAGACACGGCCACAATTCATTCATCCTATGTCTACATGTCTGGTTGAGAACAGAATTTGGGAATCCAGTTTTCTGAACTGTAGCACACCCAGTGAGAGAGGCACTGTTAGGAAGCAGCTCATACCTTATGTCCCTCCAGAAAGCAATTCAGCCTGCATTTCTTTCTTTGACAGCTATATAAAAAGGCCAGGGAGAGTGTGAGTTTAATTTAAGCTGGTTTTGCAAAGACTATTTGATTTTGGCCTACGTTTTCTGAGTTTATTGTCCCAGGCACGTGGGACAGGTGTCTGCCAGAATCAGCACGTTAAAATGACACCCACAGCAAAGAATTCGGCAAGCTTCTCCAGTCTCCACTGTGAATTGTGGCTTACTGCTTAGTAAGACCCAAGCCCCTCTTCCAAGGAGGAGCAGAAGAGCTCTTGTGTAGTCGACTGAAGCCTCTGAGACAACAAGGGGTCCTCTCCTCTGCTCTTTCACAGCTGAGACTGGAGTTCACATACAGCACTGCTAGTTCTCCATTCCCAAAAGTACGTTCCTACAGCCAGTCAACTGTAAAAGGAGAAAAGAAGATAGTAATAGTGTCTTGGGTCCAGCTGGGATAGAGTTAATTCCTCACAGAAGCTGGGAGGTGGGTAGCCAAAGGGATATTCGATACCATGCTGACGTCATGCCCGGGTCTTGGGGGGACGGGGCCGGCTGGTTTTGGTGAAACTCCCGCTGGTGAGATATTCATTGTATCAGTGTTTCCATTGTATTTTATACCTTATCTTATTGTTATATTCTCTTACTTTTTGTTTTCCTTGTGTGGTGTTATTATTAAAAATCTGTCGTTATCTCAACTCACGAGGTTCCTTTTGTTTTTTCTTTTCTCCTACCCTTTCCCATCTTACCGGGAGGGGAATGGGGAAGAGGGGGGGGGGGGG
>WKFP01013987.1:320374-360774 GCA_011057875.1 Pterocles orientalis | reverse complement strand
ACAGAGGATAGTAATCAGTGGGCTGGACAAGGGAAGGAAGTTTCTGCTTTATATCCTTTACTCGGGCACCCGGGAGGCAGCAGACCTCCCTATGCAGAGGGTCTGGCCTACATATTGGCCCTTCTGCTCCCTTCAGCAGAGAGTCACCAATGACAATGACCCGTCGTGTTTTCCTATTTGATGATGTATTAATTTTAGGAGAAGACTGGTTAGACTTGAATAGCACCAACTGAGGAGATCCATCATCACCACTATTATCCAGTTGTCCCTGCAGAGCACTGTACCTGTTCTGCAGGGGCAGCTGGGGGGGCTGGGGACTCACCGGGGGGGCACGCCTGCATCGTCGAGAGGGGGCCATTTGCCACCGACCTACATCCTCCAATTCCTTACCTTTGTTCCCAGGAGGGTGAGAGGACAGTGGGTTCACTGTAGCAGGAACGCCATCTGCATGTAGGTTCCCCTCTGTTACCTGTTTGCAAGGCGGCAGGGGGTGGCATTCTCCATGCAGAGCCTCTTCTGGCTGCCAGGATCTAGGAGCCGATAGGGCTTGGTGCCAGTAGTCAATCTCCCTCTCGGAATCCCTAATGCTTCTCAGCCTCTCCACCTCTTCCTTCAGGTCAACTACGAGTCTGAGCAGGTAGTTGACCTGGTCACATCGTACACAATCACTGCCTCCCTCACCCAGTACTGCAAGGGCCAGGCTCTGGCACTCAGTACAGCCAGAGACCTGCACACCAGCATCTCGGGTCAGGGGCTCAGTCTGAGTCTCCTCAGAGTTTTTGCTAGCAGCCTTCCTATCAGGCATGTGCAGGACCTCAGTCTGGGTCACTGCAGTCTTCTTGGCTGCTGGCGCCCTTCTCTGAGGGCATGGGACCCTTGTCTGGGCCTCGTCAGTATTTCTGGCAGCAGCCTTCTGCCGGGGCACAACCATTGCTAAGCAGAATACTTACCAGCACTGAAACAGGAAACAGGAAGTCACGATCATCAAAGTACAGGAAGTACATGATCCTCAAAAACTTTTTAAGCTTCATCTAATTTTGTTCAAAGTGAATATATAAAGATAAAATAAGGCAGTAATCTATGTATATTCAGGCAGAAACAGACTAAGATTTAGAGCCTCTTAGGATAAAAAATAATGAATGAAAGATTGCTTAATTAAAACTTAACGTTAAGTTGTGCACTTTTAAAAAGATCCATCTAATTCAGTGCAATTTAATTCCAGATGGAAGGCATACATAAGAAAGATTATACTCACAGAAAAAAAGAAAAAACTTTAGACAGACCAAGGCATCCATTAGTAAAGCACATTTATAGAGCCTCAATAGGGGAAGATCTATGAAAAGAGAGTGTTTTAAAGAAGCTGCCTACCAAAGAGACATAGAGAAGTTTAGATTTTGAATATATGGCTATTTTCTCATGTCAAGAACTCTGACTTTGTTCTAAACACATTTTGTGGTCTGTATGATTAAAATGTTTGTGCATAAATATAAATGTGCATTATACTGCCTTTCCAAAGAAACCTACTGGCATAATTCTTGTGACGTGAGCTAGCACATCAAGAAAGGGCAAAATTATTTGTTTTTCAGTGGATCTTTGTCTCTAGTGAACAGCTAGTCAGCATCAGGAAGCAGGATTTATTACAGAGTTTAAAAATTAGGCCCTGGTAATTCCATTTGGTGGAATTTAATTTAGATTTAATTAGAGATGGACGGGAGTCAAGATACATGTCTTCCATAACGTTGTTAATACTGTAGGGGTAAAAGTTACCTTTGTTTTGTTGGACCTCCCAATTGACTGTGACTCCTGAAAATATGTCTTTCCGGTTAGCTGTCTGTGGCCACTGTGGGCTCTCGAGCCAGTGCTTGAATTATTTGCCCCTATCAGCAGGGTGACAGGCACTTACATATACGTGAGAAATAGGGGCTGGCAATCTATCAGTGCCAACACTGCTTCTGAAAATGCTCTGCTTGGGTTTATTTCTCACAGGTGGGGAGTGAAACTGCAGGCAAATAGTATCCCGCTTGCTCACAGACCTTGCGCAGCTCTCCTCTTTCCCGGACCAGGTGCTCCCAGCCTCCCCAGTCCTGTCACCGTGTTTCTAACATTTTCCAGTCATGGTGCTCCCAGCTCAGGGTAGGGCCCTGCCACAGCTCCCCTCTGCATCACCCCCGGCATGCCTGAGATCTGTGTCCTGCAGCTGGGTACTTGAGAGTGCAACCCTACATGCTTGGACAGAGGTTTATAGGTGTCAGTGATATTTCCACCTTGGACACAGGGTTGTATGCATATATAGCTCCTTTCAGGACTGGTGTGTCCATCTAATTTTTGGAATTACTGTATCAGCAGCAGTACTGATCAGCTAGAGCCTGTCCCTCTTGTCCTGTTTCTAAACCTGATTTGTTACCTCATCCAGCTGCATTTCACATTGATTCGTGGTAATTATCTTCACGTCTGAGGACAGAAGCTGAGTAACATCTTTTTCTACTATTGATCACCACTAATTAATTTATTTTTGTTTTACAATTATTATTTTTAATTTTTAAAGTATAATTCTTAAAAAAGTATCTGTGTATTTTCCTATTCCCAGGAAAAAAAAGCTAAAATTACCATTATGAATCAAAACAAAACCGGTCAAAATCTGAAGGAAAGAAAAGCTATCAGCAGGTTTAAGAAGGCTTAACATTCCCAAAATATTTTCAGAATATTTTAACTTTTAAATTAGTATTTTTGAAAATATAGATCACCCAGTGTGCCTTATCAATGACTTGAAACTTTCCTCTGAGTTTTAAAAAAGAAGTTAGAAATTGATCTTTCCTCTATGCATTGACATGGCATTGTCTGGTGATCTGAGAATCCTGTAATGGCACTGAGCAGCTCAGGAATGACTGAAGAGCACCTCTGAGCCCAACATTTTTTTCTTGTCAGACAATGATGCTAGAAGTCTTAAAAGGAATGCTCCTGTAATATTGTTTCTTTCAGTGGTGTCATGGAACTTGAATATCTGTAGGTTGCCGGTTGACAGTTGCTTTCTCATTTGTGACTGTATCTTTTTCATTACGTTTAAGAGCTTTGCTACAGATGAGTAGCATATGGTATTGGCTAAGGAGATGAGACTTTAATGAGAAATAGCACACACCAACAAAATGCATGCTAAATTGCAATGACACGCTTGTGTTCATAGCATGCGATGTTGTGAAATTAAATTCCTGACAAGACAATACAAACAACTGCACTTCAGCAAGCATGCAGTCACCAAACTTGTTCACAAATTGGTCCAGGAAACAGGGCAAATGGGGAGCCACTGGGAGGGAGGAGGAGTTGGTTTCCCTCCTCATTCTGCTACTGACTTGCTGTGCAATTTTGTAGGTTTTTCACCTTTTTTCCCTCATTTTGCACATGGACATAATGAGACGTGATATGACTGACTTGAAGATGTAGAGATAAAGTGGTAAGTATGATTGCTGATGCAGAAGAGTCTTTTGAGAATTGTTGCATTTATCTTACGCATACACAGACAGACAGCTAAACAATAAAAATTACAATCAACAACAATAGACTGTGAGTAAGTGATATGTGACTTGCTGTAAACTGGAGTCATGCACACTATTTAATTAGCACCACTGAAAATTTTCTGCCAGGCAATACAAGAGCCAGTCTTCCGTTCAGTTCAAGGACTGACTATTGAGCCTGCAGAAGGAAACAGATAGCAGTACCTCTGAGTACCTCTGACACTTTGGCTTTCATGCCTGGACTCCCAAATCACCCATTTTTTGCAAGGAAGAGTAAAAGTAATAACGCTAATAATATTGTTGTGAGTAGTTCACAAGGTTTGGAAGGATGTGGTAACATCATTACTCTGTCTTGGGAGAGATAAAATAAATGAAATGTTAGATTCCTAGCCAAGGAATACAGACCCAACAGATATAACCCAGGTTGGCATCATTTGGAGGATAAAATGAAGCTATAACTGTTCCATTAAGACTGCTCCACTTGGGTCCTTCCACCACTCTCTAAGCTTCCTCTTGCCCTCCCCCATGTCAGAAGGGTAAGGTATGCAAACATCTCCTTTTCCTACCATGCTTAGGCAGAAACAGGCAGCTAATTAAAAATAGCAGCTTTCATCCACGCAGCCTTCCTGAATTTTGTAGTGGACATGTATAATTTCATCTCTTTATGAAGAGTTTATTCATGTCTGTTTCACCTTAACAAAGTTTGGAAACCTAAAAGTAAAGAAAGCTTGCAAGGCAAGTTATTGAGAACTTGCATTTTCCAGGTACAAGAATTTTCTAGGAAGTACCATGAGATTGAACTAGAAATAGTCTCAAACCAAAAGATAAAATCACCTGTGAACTTCATGAAATCCAGATCTCTCTATGAACTTCGTGGGTTGTCTTTCACATCTGTTGTAGAATTTAAACTTCAATCTAACCCTGGATGCAATTTTACCTATTTAGAACAGGTTTGAAGCAGAGCTGACCATTACAGTCCCAGTTCTGGTATACTTGGGGAAAAAAAAAAAAACCCAAACCTCAAGAATAGCAGTTGCATCATCCATAACATATCTCTAAGATATATGAACTGCAGGTGAGTGCAGATGTTCTTAAGATAGCTCTAAAGCAGGTAACTCTGGCAACTTAGCTTCAGGAGCTCAACGTTAGCTGGCTCTGGTTATCAAACCAGATGCCAAGGTGAGTTTTGCACCACGCTGATCTTCATGACACCTTTCGCAGTCAGACAGCAGTAGCCATATGAAGTAATTTAAAGCTGTCTTCAATATGCAACATGGTGGCCATGTACACATATTTGTGGACTGTGCTGTGTCTTTTACTAATGACATACTCTGTTAGCTGGTTTTTGAAAGATGGAAATCTGTCTTAATTCTACTAGCAGAAAGCTTTTTCTTGTACGTTGCAGAGCGAAAGGACGATAACGTCTTTTTACAGCAGTCATGGAGCAGAAGCAAAAATCAGCTTAATTTGCAGTGAGAATTTTCAGGGTATGCTTTGATTTACTTGATTCTGTTGAGAACAAGCTGGATTAACACAGGATGGGCAGCCTGTGGCTTCTCCGAGTTGTGTGCGCTCACCCACCAACCCAAGTGTACTTTCCATGCCAGGGCTCCACCACGGTTGTTTTGCTGTGGGAAGGTGAGGTAAGAAGCAGGGTAGGCAATGTGAGCACTGGGGGCTGTTGAATTGAGATTACCCCCAACACAGCTCATGTTATCTCCTAGAGAAGAGGTGATACCCAGAGAACACCTTTGCTATTGCCTACATGTAAATCAGTTTAAGAACTCCTTTGGGCATTTGCTTTTGGCAGCCAGCTGTTAGGATCAGTAAAGATTTGTGGAGACTTTCTTACTGTTCCTATGGCAGCTCGTTTCTACAAAATAATATTTTCCCACCTGTCCTGGGTCCAGCTGGGATAGGGTTAATTCCTCACAGAAGCTGGGAGGTGGGTAGCCAAAGGGATATTTGATACCATGCTGACGTCATGCCCGGGATATAAGGGGAAGGTAGCCGAGACGGCCCCCCCTCTTTTTGTGAAGCCCTCAGTGGTGAGATATTAATTGTATCAGTGTTTTCCATTGTATTCTATACCTTGTCTTATTGTTATATTCTCTTTTCTTTTGCTTTCCTTGTGTGGTATTATTAAAAATCCGTCGTTATCTCAACTCGAGAGGTTCCACTTTTTTTTCTTATCCTTCCCCATCTTGCTGGGAGGGGAGGGGGGTTGTGACCATGTGGTGGTGGTCCTGACCCAAGACACCACCTTATGGAAAAAAGTGTCTTTGAAATAATTCAGATAGAGACCAAGGATCTGAGCTGGGGCCTGTGTGCATCTGACAGTGTGGGGAGATGACTGGAGAGGGAGCTGGAACATCCAGCTCCATGTTTTTATTCATACTTACTCCCTTGTACTTCATATTCATCCTTCTCTCCCTGCCCACACACCCTTATTTCTCTCTTATGTTGAGCCCAATATATCGTGCTATTCAGAGAGATATTTCTAAAGCAGATGCAGTGTCTCCTTGGGATGATGGGTCCTGGTATAAAGATTCTTTTGTTCACTTAGTTATGCACAAAGCATCATCTGTTTCCTCCTAATAGGTTTTTCTTCTAGGTAAATGTCTTTTAACAATTGGAATTAAAAACAAATTATATCCAGCTATTCAGACCTTCCAAAGAAAAAATTAAGATTGTCAACCTTATGCCTTTGTATTTTTCCCTGTTTGAAAAGTGGGCTGAAGTACAAATGCTGCATCATGCCCATTGCTCTCAAGAGCACATGAGTAGTATTTATATACATTATATATTTTTTAAACATAAACTGCAATCTGGATAATACATATATCAGAAGTTGTGGTATCAAGACAGTAAGGTATATGCTAACAGGCTTTTTCAGTCCATTTAGTCACTGCATTACATGAAGGGAAAGATTATATACCTAGGTTATTGTTTTCAACAATGAATGGTAGCTCTTCAAATTTCACTGTCTTTATCAGGCCTATTAGCATCAGTAAATGTCCTCACATTTTTTGCAGGATGGGGATTGTGCATGTACACTACAGAAACATGATTATCCATGAGTGTGGCACCTGGACAGCTATGTGCTTAGAAATTAGGGTTTTTTTTTATTATAGAGAAAGACAAAGAAGAACAAAACTTTAGGAAAGAGAGTTTCCCTTATTAAATATTTACCATTTCAGCCCCAGAGTCAGGAAAGGTAAGCTCTGAGTCATTACTTTTTATTTTTAGTATCCAATCTCCTCAGAAATGAATGGAATGCAATAACCTTCAAATCCCTTTAGAAGTTGTGAGTTACATGAAACAATTTATTTGAAAAGCACCATGAGATAATGGAGGGGTTGTCTGGGAAGTATAAGGCACCTTCTTCCGGCGAATACCCATTTTCTGACTCCACTTTTTCCATGTTTAAAATTGGAATTCTGTAGATAAGAATATGAATTGATTTTTTGAAAGTGTTTTCTGTTATGTTAATTTAAAATGATTGGCTAATGAAGCAGTAATGATCACAGAGGATTGTTCTTTTGAAACAAAGATAATGTATCATTGATCTGATGCTATAATCACAAGCTTCAAAACATATCAGAGATTTTTAAGGCCACAAGGGAGTGTTTCAATAAGCTAGCCTGACTTCTTGCACATGAGAAACAAAAAGAATTTCACTCATAGTTCCTGCACAAACTGTGTTTCTGGACAAACATGAATGTTTTTGTTTGTAATGGCTTCTGAATGTGAAAATAAGGTTTTCTGCACCAGACTCTATGTTCACTAGGTAATTTTAACTTCTTTTGAAAGCATAGATGAATATTTCATTTAATTTCATTATAAACTCTGACTGAGATATTTATTAAAATCATGAGTGGATTCTGGAAGTGAATGAAAGAGATGTGTTATCAGTGAACATTTGAGCCAAAAAACATGATAAAAAGCTGAAGTATCATTGACCCAGTACAGTTCTAAGAAGCTAGGACTTAGAAATAAATGCAAAGAAAGGAAAACAAAAAATGCCTGGACTTAATCCAGTGAAACACTAAAGCACGCTTGTGACTCTTACGATGTGAGAAGTTTCATCAAAGCAATGAGACTGTTAAAAATTTTAGAAGACAGGCATAGGCATGGCCCTAAGTGCTTTAGTAGATTGGAATCCAAGTCAAAATCATTAATTTATTTTAGCAAGGAGGTGTACAGAGTTTAGGAGAAGCTCAGTAAAACGAATTACAAAGCAGAAAGAACTGTACAAAAACTTATCTTCAACAATCATGTTTGTGGTATTACCTAAGGATCAACCACAAATGAGGTTCCCACTGTGCAGTGTAATGTAACTCAGAAAACACTAGATGTTACTGGATCTGCAGAACATGCAAGCTACAGAGAGGAAAACACAATGTCATTTTCATGCAAACACTGTCTTCCATTATTTTATTGTCTTTCTTATTACTTCCTCTTGTTTTATTCTAGATTATGTATTCAGTTTTGTTGTTTTTTCCCAACACAAGCAGCTTTAGTTTGCATTTCTTAGCACCCAGAACTACCAGTGAAGACAACAGGGCATGCAGGTGAGATGTGCCACAATATCATTTTAAAGACTGAAGTGCTTTTTTTTTTTTTTTGAAGAATCCAGCGTACATAATTGAACAGAGTTGCCATCATTAAAATGCAATTAAGATTGTGAAGCCCTTGAGCATCTTAAATTGTAGCGCAATACAATATTTATCAGGCTTCAGAACACCTAATCACATCTATGGCCATCCAGCCATGTTTTGCTTTTTCACTAGGCAAGATTAACCCTCTGTCACAGCTAAACTTACCACTTCTGCATATGGCACCTTAATAGTTCTGAGGTGGAAGAGTAAGGGCTTAGAGTTGCACAGAAGATCAAGCCAATGAAGTACCAAGAAAACACACATACTTAAGCATTCATTTAGAAAGATGCTTTATTTTTTTTTCTGTTAATGAATAATGGAGCCAATATAAAATTCTGACAGGCATAAACCTATTGAATAATTCTGATACTGCAACCTACAGGTGACTCATAAGCAGTAAATCGAATGATGTTAGTTTCATGCAAGAAATAATTTTTTAAAAGCCAGAAAAAAAGACAAATTATGTATAATTCATAGGGCTAATACTTGAGGTATTTCAAAGGTATATTCACATATTTCCTGTGAGTGTCTACATGTGCAAGGGTTAAGAAAAAAAAAAGGGTACAAATGACCTTCAGATAAAAACATGGCAACTATTTCAAATTCTACTTCTAAATTTAACTTTGTCATGTATTCTTATTAAGAATATAATTCATTGCCTGGGAATCTAGTCTGAAATACCAGTATCTATCATAAATTCTGGACAATTTTTCAGTGTATCTGCTTTCAGACATTGGCACAGTATCAGCCTCAATGACTAGGTCAAATTCAGGTGTTGGGAAATGACACTGTGAGCCTTAATGACAGATTTGTGAATCTGCTGACGAACTATGACACTGCAGTTCAAAAGATTTATTATTATTTTGATTTTCTGTCACATTTAGAAGTTGAGTCAGAAAGATCTTGTGAACTGTACATAAATTAGAATATAACACTGCCCACCCTTACACATGGATGGCTTTAATTAGATGTTAAAACTGCTTCCCTAAGTTTCTCTGTTTTTTCTGTTTTTCCAGGTAGAGAAGACTTGTTCTGGACAGGAAACAAACACAGTCACCATCATATTTTTTCCTTAGAAATGACTGCTTGTAAAAAGAGCAGGTTTTTAATATTAGAAGCTCAGTATTGTTTAACAGATTTTTGTGTGCTATAATGTTACTCGTTATACTTTCATTTGTCATACACAGCACATGCATGAAGTAAGGTCTGTGTTGTTCATTAGTCAATTAGGAGATGAACACAGACACAATCTATGTAAATCAGACAATGGAGATTAAATACAAAGCCTCATCCAAATTTAAAAGCAGGAACTTTAAAATGGAACAATATAACCAACAGCACCACAGATTGAGGATGTGAGATCCTATAGCATGTTAGAGCTGAAGACTCAGTTTCCAAGGTTACCAGTACAACTACCACAATTTCCAAACAGTAGCAACAGAAAAGAGAATTGTACCTGTTGTACACAACCCAAATATTGAAAATTTGCCTGGTCAGAGAGGCAAAAAGAAAAATATCTCCTAAAATGGTGGAAGATCTTCCTAATTTCTTCCTCATCTTGCTCCTGCTGCTTCTTCAGATCATTGCTCATCTTCATGTTGCCCTTTGGAGAGCAGTGCAAGCCCCTCTTCCTTCCCTCACCTTCTGCCTCCACAGGCTCAGCCTCCGACAGCGGAGTTTCACAGGTTCTCCAGGCAGTGCTTTCCAGGCACTGGGTTGAAACCAGGAGGTAGCCAGAAAAGCTTCCCTTGTTACAGACATACTGGGAACCATTTTTAGCCATCATCAAGGAGCAGCTTAACAGGTGCACAAAGCATATGGGAATATGGGGGATGTGAAGAGGGTAAATGCTATCTAGACAACACATCTGAGAAGTGATTGCTTGTTTCCAGGAGGAGGTGGACTTGATAATACAGATCACTTTTCTTCTGCGACTGCAATGCAGAAGTTTCTTTGTGCTAATCTTGGCACCGACATTGAAATTGATGTGTGGCCTTTAGGCAAGTCACTTAATCAATGTGTTTGTAAAATGAGGATAATAACATTTATTTGCCTGCCTGAAAAGGAGGTGGTAAGGACAGACTAGTTAATGCTGTAAAATGCTATTTACTAGTAATTGCAAGTATTATTATACTGCAGACTTAAAACCCTCCCCAACTGGTAATTGAAATAGCTGAAGAATCAAATACAAGCCTGAAATGTAAAGGTGATAGAGGTCTCAGCTAAAGCGGAGGTGGTTAATCCCCTTCCTTTTCATGGAGCTAATTATGCCTTACCCGCGGCAATAAATATCAAAAAAGTCTCAAGCATATGCTTGCTCTTACTCTGAAACAGAATGAGGAGAAATATTGTGGGATTCACATTCAGTTCCCTGTGTAACGTGACACTGATAATGGTTCAAGGGAGGAGCTGGGTGCAGCACAGAAAAATACATGTTCAAGCCTCTGTTCTGGGATGCAGGTGCACTCAGCTGTCCTGAGAGCAGGAAGAGCACCACAGATAAGACAGAATCAGAAGCATTATTACAATTTTCAAACTAATTAACATTTTTGCTCTTCAGGATTAAATAAGGGCTGTAACTTGCCTTTAGGTATGGAAGGTTAAAAAAAAGTTCTGAGGGCGAGAAGGATAAATTTAATACTATAGAGTAGCATGAAGCAGATTAGGAAATGAACTCCAGTAAACTGGCTTATCTGTGAGCTGTGCCTTGAGAACTCTTCTGGTACCACTTCTCCCTCAGGTGTTTCTCTGAGAAGGGACGAACATAAGCTGGCTGCCTGGGGTGGCTGGAGGATCAGGTTGTCCAAAAAAAATTCCTTTCTGCAATCTGTAATGCTTCAAAGAATCATGCCATTAAAAACAATCATGTTTACTTAATGTAGTAAAAATAAATAGCCTTAGGTTTCTCTAACAACTGCAGTAAAGGGTCATAATTTGGTCCTTCCTTATGCCAAGTGAAAGCTAAGCAGCAGGATAAGTGCCTCTGATGTTATTAGATCTTGGGGGGATATCTGCTTCATGAATATTACACATTTCTCAGTTTAACTGCTTGATATTTTCCTGATGAACTTGCTTGAAATTAATCAAAGAATCTAGGAAGCAGGGAACCAGACTGTGGTTAGTGATATTTCCAAGAATACATCAAGAGTTATGAAAAGAGAAATGGTGGAACTGTTAACTGAGGAACGACCTACTTTACCTCTCTCCAGGTTACAGCCCTGCTCTCCCATTTTTAAGGTTTACAATCAAAACTCGGGGAAAACCCAGCCCAGGAAGGAGATAGGTGGCTAGCATCTCCACAGCAGCAGTGAAAAACACAACGATGGGTGCCGACTGGGGGACCTGTGACACTGGCAATACTGCTTGGCATACCAGCGGCAAGTTGACTTACTTCATGTATTGGACGGGATAAGCTTTACAGCAAGATACAGATGAAGAAACATTTTGCCGTTTTCTGTATAATAACTCCAGGAGAGGTGGTGAGTCACTGCACGCTAGTCTACTACCCAGAGAGAAGTGTCATGCAGACGTGAATCATCATTTGGCTTATCGTGTTAATAAGGTTAGAAACAAAGAGATGCCTCTTTGGGGCTCGGACAAAAAGTGGTAGCTGTAGGACATTCAAGCTAGAAAGAATCAAACCTACTGAAATCCAGCCATTTAAGGGATGCACTTCTGAGAAGGAGATTTAAATGCAGAAATAAAGACTACAGGACACTGTAGGCTTACCAGGTTTAAAGGAGAGAGGCTCGGGGGAGTTCTGCTACAGTAATATGTGGGCAGAGCTTTGTCACTCAGAAGACTGTGTACTGAAGAGATTAGGTAGAGGCAAGGTCCAGCAACTGTTTCTGTCCCATGGGAGACAGTACTACTGGATACAAAGGCATCGCTAGCTGCCAGTCAGTGTATGCTTAAAAGTATTTCTGGGAATATTTGGTCAAATTGGTAAAAGAACATGATCGGTGATTTACTGTTCCTTTGGGGTTTTGATGATCATGGCCTTACAGAAAAAACAAATTTTAAATGACTGTTCAAAAAAAATCACTCAAGAGTATCTGCACTAGTCATGTGAAAACATCTAGCACCAGCAATGTGGTAAGTATCCACAGCTAACAGGAATATCGTGCAAGTTCAGTCAAAACAAGCCAAATGAACCCAAATTTCCAGATACGAATGCTAGTCCCAGATTCTCTGTGGACTACCTACAGATGACAAACAATGCACAGACAAGACTTCAAATTAATAGAAAATATTTTAAACAACTAGAGAAAAATTTTCTAAAAGAATTAATACTTTGTATTTTCCTTCAATATTAGAGTAGGTCACAGTTATGTATTCAAATAATTATGTCACATTTTTGGTTAGCTTTTTGTTGCAAAATTGCCCAAGTTCCAATAAGACACTGAGAATCTTTATTAAAAGCATGAAAATAAAGCATTCTAAATTATGTGTTAATTTTTAAAAAAATTTTCTTCGTCTCTGCAGCAGCAGTGGTTGCCATTTTTTTTTTGAATAACAGACTCCTGAGCTAACCTTCTTCTCTCTAATTATGCTGAGATAAACATTTTTCCCCTAGTACCATGTGCTTTGAAGGTACATCAAAATCTTTCTTCTATACTTTGTCACTTTGTGATGATGATGACCTGGAGATGCCTGTTCTATTGGAAAGACTCTTCCAGATGGATTGCACTTCTGACTAGGAACAGTAGATCCTTAACGGGATTTTAGACAAGCACTGTCACTATCCAATGCTCAGCAGCTTCTTGTTTGCCCTGCAACTCTGGCAGTTATCCCTGGGTCACACATTTGGCAGTTCATAAACTCTAGACATCTATCTACATACACTTTAGAAAAAATGAGTATCTTATTTCAGCAGCTGAAAGTCAAGCAAGGCTGCATATATTACTGATTTCTTAGGGATATATTTTATTCACAGTGCACTGCATGCTGGGAGGTGGGTGAAAAAATTATTTTGGATTGAACAGAAGAAGGCACTATAGCACACATCTTAAACTGTGGTTACATAATGATTCTCTCTGTGTGGGGGCGGCAAATATGCGAAAAAGTAAGGGTACTCCTGTGGAAACAAAGAGACATAGATCTGGTGATGTACATACAGATCTGGTGACATACATATTCTCTAGCCCTTCTTCCTTACCAAGAGTTTTCCACATGTATTGTAGGAGGAAAGGAATGTTTTGCCTCTGTCTTCAGGCTGCAGATGTCCCTGGCACTGCTCACCTCAAGTTCTAAGGTTCAAGTATATTGGTAAGTTTTCTTACATGTTTTCTGCCATCAGTGACATTACTGCAAAGCCAATAATTCAGCACAGGGTCAGATGAAATCCGGAACAACAGTGGACCAGATCATACTGACTCAAAAGTCCTGTGTTCAATTCAAATTCTCTCTGAAATGAAATAGGTGTTGTTTTGCTTAGAAAAGAACCACATATTTTTACAAAATCTTGCTCCATTTTGCCTGTTTTTACTTCATTGGACCTACTTATTCCAGGCAAGTGACAGTTTTAATCAAAAATAAACTCAGTTTTCATTGATACAGCAGCAAGGTTATCATTCTGCCAGCAAAGATAAATTCACTGAGTGTTACGGTAATGAATATGTACATTGGAAAAGAAGACTCTCCATCCACCTTTAATGAGCTATTCTTAGCACTAAAAGTATTTCCTAACCCGTGATAGGAGAAGAAGATTTAACCTTACCCTGTCAAACCTAATAGCTAGATCAAAAGTGTTACAAGAGGGGGAATTCCAACTCATCTCAATTATACAGCACCACATGAAATAATTATATTTGGTTACCCTTTAGAAGGGTATGTTCTTGAGGGATAGCTTTTATGTACTGCTCCTCCAAACATGACTACATTCTGACTGTGCTGCTTTTGATTTTTAAATAGCTCACACAGCTATAACCTCTGCATATTATCTCTAACTATAAATTACAGTATTATATTTATACGCAGATACCATTTTCTTGGAAGAATTTTTTTTTCTCAACTCTTCATGTTTACAATGTAAGAAAAGAAATTAAAAGCTTTGCTGAATGTTCTCTAACATGATGGAAAGTTATCAGAGAATGTTTTATACTTTTTACTAATAGGGCTAATATACAATGAAAAAGACTTTACTGAAAAGAAAAGAATGCAGAGGATAAAACTAATCAAATCTCTTTCAGTTAATCTGCAAACTTGCATTCAAAGCAGTATGTAAAATACATTAACCTGAAAGGCACAATGTACCTAATTCCAATTTATTAAAAGGCTTGTTTTTGTTTCTCAGTATTGAAGAGGTTACAAAATGAACATAATTTATTACAGAAACACAATAGAACTCACCTCAGTTCCCCACTACTGTGTTGGTGTTGAAAGAGGTCTTGATATTGACAAAAAATTGGTCCCCAACATACAAATTAAATAATGAGAACAAGCAGGATGTATGCTATAAACGGAAATACTCAGTTTATTCTAATGATGAAAAACTGGGGCTAGACATCTGACTAATGCTTTAAATTAAATCTGCAAAATACTTCTAGATTTAAGAAAAACAGTAGACAACAGGTGATAGTTTTTCTTATTGTTCTTTTTTTTTAATAGGAATGTCCATGCTTCATCCAATAGAAAGGAAATGAGAAAAACAAAAACCAACATATGTCAGTTATTTTTCTGTTGTTGTCAGCACTGGTTTTTTTTCCAGTTATGAATACTCATGCTTCATTTTACAGAAAAGGAATGACTCCTTGTGCACTCATTACAAAACCAGGAAAATATTTTTATGACACTTGTATCTTGTATTTCACAGTTCTGCCCCTCTACCAACATGTAATGAGTTCATGGAGAAGCCATAAAGCCTATCTCATCCATTGGCATGGGGCTCAATTTTATTCCATGTAACTTTAAATTCCTTAAGGATAGCAATGTCACATGACTTACTGAAAAAAAAAAAAAGAGGAAAAACCCCACATCAAAACAAAAAATGAGCTAGACAAGCAATAGGGAGAAGAAAAATATGTCAGCAAATAAAACAAGGAAAAATACTATAAAAGGGTATTACTTTGGGAATTAGTCAGACCTTTTAAATGTTAGGTATATTGTATGACTTAAGCCAGACTGATATTCACCGTGAGCCTCTTTTAACAGTATGATTAGAATAACAACTTGATCATATAGGAGGCTATGCTCCTTGAGCACTGGAGGTTTTCTGATTGATAGGAATGTAGTCACAGTCCACAGAACTTAGATGTATGTACAAAAACCAAAACATTGAAGATGTGAGTATATTTTGAAATGGCAATTGATTAAAAAATAAAGGAAATATAATAATAAAGGATTGAGAAGGATAACTAAGTTTTTGGCATTATATAACACAATACTACATGAATACAAAGAAAATTTTGGTGGGTACTGCTAAATTACATGCTTTTCAGTCAGACACACATGTAATTTAAAGTAAGAGTAGTTCAAATGTCCTATGTAAAATCACACGTAATACTTGCCCTTAAATTCTACAGAGGAAGATTTTGTGTTCAAACAATGATGGTCCTGATTTAGAAAATGACTCAGCTCCCAGGATGGAAACCTCTGCGAGTTTTTCTTGTGTGCGTGTTGAAACAGAGGACAACACAGGAGCTACCGAGGAGACAGCTGAAGGAGTGCATAGGTGAAGAAGCAACAGAAAATTAACGAACTGTAAGAGCAATTCACTATTTTAACTGTGTGCACCTGAAACAGCAAAGAAGTAAATAGAACAAATCATTTTAGCAATTTGGACAATGACCTTATGAATGAAGAAATCTCTTCATTTCACAGAATCACAGAATTATAAGGTTGGAAAAGACCTAGAAGATCATCCAGTCCAACCATATCCAATACTTCCCAACTAAATCATATCCCTCAACACAACATCCAGACGTTTCTTGAACACCCCCATGGTCGGTGACTCCACCACCTCCCTGGGCAGTGCATTCCAGTGCCTAACTACCCTTCCCAAGAAGTAATATTTCCTAATGTCCAGCCTGAATCTCCCCTGGTGCAATTTGAAACCATTGCCTCTAGTTCTATCACTGTCTACACGAGAGAAAAGGCCGACCCCTAGCTCACCACAGCCTCCCTTCAGGAAGTTGTAGAGAGCAATAAGGTCTCCCCTGAGCCTCCTCTTCTCCAGGCTGAACAATCCCAGCTCCCTCAGCCGCTCCTCATAAGGCTTGTACTCCAGACCCCTCACCAGCTTCGTAGCCCTCTTCTGAATGTGTTTTTTTGCATAAATTAATTCCTTAACTGCAAAGGCTAAAAGAGCCAGATAACGACCAACAGAGAAATGTCAGGAGAGGATCTTATTGTGGTTTGTGTGACTAAGTTTTAATGGGGGTAGGAAATACTTTTGAAAGGATTCCTTCTTTACAGTGTACTAATATGGCTGGTATTTGACTACTACCGACCTGACTGACCAGAGACAGTGAACTGTATCACTGATAAAAAGAAAGCAAAAATACATAACAATAATTTTTCCTAGAACACTGTGTTATGAGAGTCAATGATGACACAAAGTAAATGTCAGATGGGTTCCAGAGACTCCATATACCTACTGGTCGATGTATTGTCCTTTAACCTGCCACAATTGTTCATATTTCAGATTCTTTGAGGAAAAAGAGCTGGAATAAAACAAAACATAAAAATATTTGTAATTTTTCACCAGGACAGAGCATTTTGTATACTCAAGTATTTCTACAGCATATTTATATAAGAACAGTTGGCTAATGCAAGAGAGTAGCACACAAGCAGCTGATTTGCTCATGGCCCCAGCAGTGATGGATATAAGTCTTCTCATAACCTGTGTCAGAATTTGTAACATAAATTTGTCAAATTCTGCAAAACCACAACAAACGGGAAGACATATTGGACTCAAGTTTTTATAGTCTATATTGGCAAACTACTAAATTGCAGGCAGACTGTAACATGGGCCTTTGTACTGAAACATTATAAATGTTTGTGATGTCTTCCATTTATAGATGCTTTACTTGAGTAGCTAACTGACAAATTTGAATTTAACGATGAAATGACCTCCAGTTTTATACAGCTCTGCTGACTACACATTTCAGCAAAACTACTATGAATTTGAAAAATCAACTACTGCTCTCTAACCTGTCTCCTGGATTCTCCACTAAGGAATCACAGTTTTATATAGTTGAAACTACTGATTTTAGAAGAGTTAACATTTGTATAACAGTGGAATAAAATTGCAGAGGATGGTAGATATCTGCTGTGAGCCTTGAAGTAAAGATATTGTGCAATATTCAAACTAGCTGTGAATCAATGAGAGGCAAGCAGATGGTGTAAAGAAAAGATTAAAAAATAAAACTGAACACACTCAAGACTGAGGAGTTAGAATCCCACAACATGAAGATCACTGTTCGTCTTGTGAAGACCTCAGGGGCTGATAACTTGTCATAAAGCAAGACCCCGCCTTCGTCTGCATCAGGAAGACTTAAACTGCCAACCTCAGGACCTAGAGGCACACCAGAAAGGTTACCATAATGTCAGAAGTGAGGCTTTTCTATATTGATCAGATAATTTGGACTAGAATATTTGCTGAACTAACAGTAAATTCTTAGTGCTATGTATATGGTATAATACACAAGATTTTTGAGTGTAACAAATCAGTGGAGAATGTGGGCAAACCATCCTGTGAACCCTTCCAGTATGCTGGTGAGCAACCAACACTCTGCAAAAACTTCTGTAGGCAGAAGCTTACAGTCATCATAGAAGACCAGGAACGCAGCACATGTGCATTCCTCTGTCCTGGCAGGTATCTCATTTACACTGAAACAAATGAATTTTGGGCAGTCCAGGTGATTCAGGATCATCAATGATCCAAGGAAAACAGAGAAACAGCAGCTACATCACTCTAGGATCTGTCTGCAACTCACTCCAGGCAAACCTTGCCTGGGTAAGTGGCAGCCTCTGTGGCAGAAGATCACAGTTTGATGCAAATCTCAGAGAAAGAGGAGAAAATAGATGGCAGTCTGAGCAAGCTGATGGTAGACACTGGATGGAGGCCCAGAGTTTGATGATACTTGTTTTAAAAGCCACTGATCACAGTCCTAGGGGATCAGAGATCTCTGTCTGTGCTCTTTTCTCACGACCAAACTGAATACAGATTTGTTTTTTATTATGGCTTACCTGCAAAGGACAATATCAGGTAGACTCACAGAGGAATAAAGGAAGGAGAAAACCAAATCCAACCCCTTACTAGACATGCCCACTCTGCTCCTACAAACATTCAATTCTCCCTTCCTTTTCAGAAGAAATAGCTGAGCTGAGGAATGGCGTATTCAGTAGGGACTAAGTGTTTTAGATACAGACTCTAGCAAATCAGCCAGTTCCTCCAATAGCAACTGCCTAATTACGAGTGGATGTATAACACCGTATGTGCTTTAAAAGGAAGACCAGAAGTTGAAAGATTGTATCATCTGGCTGATCACAAGCCAAAATAGAGATGTATTACAAACAGAAAAATTTGGTATGCTCTGTTCAAAGTTTTGTGCAAAGTAGGGATGGAAAAGCCTTGACAAGGATGCATTTAAAGAGCTGTAGTGGATGTCCTAAACATAAAAATGCATTTCTTTTTAGGGCTTGTGGATACTGCCACAGTATAGAATGAGCTTGCAACCCATATGAGGGAAGAAGTGATCTAGGGGACACTAAATAATAGTAAACAAGAAAAGCAATCAAAAAAATCCATGGGACTGACATCTGAGTACAACTTAGATGCTGTAAAAACTTTTGTCAGCAGTTACTCTCAAATAGTCTTCTTTCATGAAAGTGACAAAAGGGGATGACAAAGTAAAAAGAAGCAGAAAAGTAGTCCTATGCACATATGCAGTGGTAGTAAGAAAACAGTTAAATCTAGCACAAGCACACACATGGAAACAACCTGAGAAAAGGGGAGGAGATGCAGTACTGGGACAATATTTCCAACAAGCCCCCTATCAGATCACTAACTGAAGACTGGCACATGGAAAAAGGCAATTAATTGCCTATACCTCACCTTTACAGATACCAACGCATCAAAGCACACCTGATCATTGGGGATGGCCTTCCATCCCAGTGGAACTACAGGACAAGTGGAAAATTAAGAGCCTGGATGTTGCCTGGGAAGATAATATAACGCAAAAAAGATTGAATACCTGGCACAGGCTGTGATCTGTGCAATTCAGAGGTTATTCTGATTAAGCAGGCAGGGGAAGAGAATGAAGTGCTAACAAAGAAAGAAGCTGAATATTCAAGCAGGAGAAACCAGAAATGCTGTGAGAAGTGTGACTGCTGATGCATGATATCCTGCTGCAAGAGCTGATAGCACAAATGTGAGAAATGTTTGCACTGAGAGGCTGGCTAAACTCAAATCAGATTGGGCAGTGATACCAACCATTTCTTGAGTAGGATTAGGTGACTGAATCCAACACCCAGGGAGAATTTTGAGAGATAAACAAAAGGGTCCAAGAGATATCAAAAAAGGAAAGGTGTTTGAAACTGAGAAACACAGACTGAGATCCATCAGTCCTTAACCTATTCTAACGGAGCTGGGATCACAATAACTTGGAAAAACAAAAGTTACCCATATAATACATGCAATTAATATCTTAAGGTTAAAAATTACTTATAATTGTAAAGATTGCTATTTGAATTAAAATATAAATGTTCAGATATTTGTTACAAAGAAGAGATGGAATCAAAGCAAAACAAAAACAGATGGAGGATTACTACAGCTATCCGCTAATACGAAGTGTATTTTCTTATTACGCAGTAGTGAAGTAGTAGTTTCATACTATATACTTCAACATAGTCAGGAAACAGAAATGCAGCTAATTAACCTGGATATCCTTAGAAACTCATACTGAGGGAGGTGCTTTAGCCTGGCTAACTGCTAGTAATAATATTTGCTTATTTTATCTTCCACAGCACAGTAAAGGCAATCCCTTCCAAATGTATGCACGCTGTAAGCTGCATATCACTTAGTTTTCTTTACTGTGTATTTTTATGATGATGTATGCATACAGGAAAAGTGAACGCCATGCTCCTTTTCTTTTAACTCAAATGCCACGGCAGAGTTCAAAAACATGAGCAAAATATGAACTTAGGTAATAAGAGACAAAGGATCCAACCCAAACGATTAATCTCCAAGCACTATGTGAAGACAGATGCACTTCTTACTAATATATGAATATCTATGTTCCTAATAGAAACGCATGTGTGTGTATGTGTTTGTCTTCCATGAAGCTTTCTATATTTACAAAATATAGAATCTTGAGTGCTCTAAGAAGAAAAGGTGAATCACTGAAGTATACAAATATTTCTAATGGAAAAATGTATTGCATACAATACAATCACCTACAGTAATAGATTACATACCTGTAAGTGTAGCTCTGTACCATTGGGATTGTGAAGACTGCACTCTCACTTATTTTAAGACATGTAGAAAACGGTGAAAATCAGGGTGTCTAAGCTGATAGGGTATCAAAAGGTTACTTATGTTTATACTACATAATATGACACTACTATTCAACTAGAGCTAATCAGGTAACTTTGGAGATTTATAGCTACAGCATTTCTGAGATGAGAGATGTGCACTTATGAAGATGGATTGTTCAACATGATAGATGTTCTTCATAATCTCTTTAGGCAGATTCCAGAAAAACAACAGCTCAAGACATGCATTACATATGTTTTGAAAATTGCTTAGATCAGAATTTGATCAACATATGATCATGAAATTGCTCCAATCATTGTGCCATTATTTATGTATGATTCAGTTATGTTCATACACATCCCAAAATCACTGTGAACTATCTCATAGTGTGTAACGTGCCCAATGACAGGCACACATGCAATGTAAAAACACAAATTATGCCATTACCTTAAAAGTAAGACTATGGTCTCTAACGTCTACAGAAACCTGAACTTAGCTTTACAACAATTTTTTTAGATGACGGTAAAGTAGTTCATTTGATTCAGTAGATGTGGTCTATCTTGATTTCAGTAAAGCATTTGACACCATCTCCCACACTATCCTCGCGGCTACACTGAGGAAGTGCGATCTGGATGATCGGGTAGTGAGATGGATTGTGAACTGGCTGGAGAAAAGAAGCCAGAGAGTTGTGGTGAATGGGATGGAGTCTAGTTGGAGGCCTGTATCTAGTGGAGACCCCCAGGGTTCGGTATTGGGACCAGTGCTATTCAATATATTCATCAACGACTTGGATGAGGGAATAGAGTGCACCCTCAGCATGACATGCCAGAAAGCTGTGCTTCCATCCAGCGAGACCTAGACAGGCTGGAGATTTGGGCAGGGAAAAATTTCATGCTCTTTAACAAGAGCAAGTGTAGAGCCTTGCATCTGGGCAAGAACAACACCAGGTTCCAGTATAAGTTGGGTACTGAGCTGTTGGAGAGTAGTGTAGGGGAGAGGGACCTGGGGGTCCTGGTGGACAGCAGGATGACCATGAGCCAGCACTGTGCCCTCGTGGCCAAGAAGGCCAATGGCATCCTGGGGTGTATCAGAAGGGGGGTGGTCAGTAGGTCAAGAGAGGTTCTCCTCTCCCTCTACTATGCCCTGGTGAGACCTCATCTGGAATATTGTGTTCAGTCGTGGGCCCCTCAGTTCAAGAGGGACAGGGAACTGCTGGAGAGAGTCCAGCGCAGAGCCAAGAAGATGATTAAGGGAATGGAGCATCTCCCTTATGAGGAAAGGCTGAGGGAGCTGGGTCTCTTCAGCTTGGAAAAGAGGAGACTGAGGGGTGACCTAATTAATGTTTATAAATATGTGAAGGGTGAGTGTCAGGAGGATGGAGCCAGGCTCTTCTCTGTGACATCCAGTGATAGGACAAGGGGCAATGGGTTCAAGCTAGAACATAGGAGGTTCCACTTGAATATGAGAAAAAGCTTCTTTACAGTGAGGGTGACAGAGCACTGGAACAGGCTGCCCAGAGAGGTTGTGGAGTCTCCTTCTCTGGAGACATTCAAAGCCCACCTGGATGCGTTCCTGTGTGATCTGATCTAGGTGTTCCTGCTCTGGCAGGGGGATTGGACTAGATGATCTTTCGAGGTCCCTTCCAATCTCTAACATTCTGTGATTCTGTGAACTACAGTTGTAGTTTTACTTGTTATACTACTTTTGGTGATTGTACAATGGTTATACATCATTATACCTTCAGACTCTTAAGTGTTATCATCACATCAGACCACACAGGAAAAAACTGTAATTTTCAAGAGCCACAATTCAATCCTGTTAAGAAGCCTTTAGTCATAGGAGGGTTTGCAACATCCCTGCTGGACTCATGTAACAATTAGTCTGTGTTTAGCAGACCATCTACAAAAAAGGGGCATTTTAGCCTGGTACATGTGATTTTTTGCCATCGCCATCACTTGCCTAGTGCTTGAGTGACCATTGCTAAACCCACATGAGCTTGCATCTGTGAGTCTGCTGGGGGAATGGATTTGACAGCCTGGGGCAGTCCCTGCATGACCAACAGCATCCTTAATGTCAACTGCAGCTGTGAGAGGTTCTTGTGCAGTTATCAGACTTCAGCTGGGAACCTCAAAATTAGAGGAGGGAGACACCCACCCCTCCCATGAACATCAGGCTGTGTGGGGCAAAGACCTGAGGAGGCCAATGCCTTGTCATAGCACATATGCCCCCCTGCTGTCTGAGGAATTAAACTGTCAACCTTAGGACCTGGAGGCACACTGGGAAGTGGGGCACAATATTAAGAGAAAAGGCATAGGTGCTAAAAAGTTTTCTGTTAATGAGGGTGGGGCTTTTTGCATACTAATCAGATAATTTCAACACTTTTCTTATGGTTTTGTGTGGTGGGTTTTATGGTAGAGAGGGAGGGGCTACAGTGATGGCTCCTGTAAGTCACTGGTAAAAGCTGCCCTGGCTCCCAGGTTTTGGTAGTGGGGCAGGAGGACTACAGAGATGGCCCCTGTGAGAAGCTGCTGGAAGCTTCCCCAGCTCCCAGCTGGACCCACCTCTGGCCAAGGCCGAGCCCATCAGTGCCTCTGCGAATAACATATTGATGAGGGGGCACAGAGCAGGGAACAGCAGTGTGGCTCTGGGAAGGGCCCGCTCAGCTGGTCCATCCTGCTGCCTGCTGCCTGCCCAGTCTCTGCTGCAACCCAGACCTCCGCATGTAGTCGTGGCCCAGCTGATGCAGCGCAGCCCGCACCTGAGAGCCAGGTGTTTCTGAGGAGCCAGCGAAAGAACCTGTGGCGAAGAGAGGAGCCAGGTGTGAGAGACAGCTACACGGACATGAAGGTCAGTGAAAAGAAAGGAGAGGGAGGAGGTGCTGGAGCAGAGATTCCCCTGCAGGCCGTGGTGAAGACTGTGGTGATGCACATTGTCCTTGCAGCCCAGGGAGAGCAGAGCTCGCCTGCAGCTCATGCAGATGTAGCCGTGGAGATCCCCACAATGGAAGAAGTAACTGTGTGTGAAGGAGGCCGTGAATATGTGGAAGAGACCCACGCCGGAGCAGTTAGTGGAGAACTGCAGCCCATGGGAAGGACTCACATTGGAGTAGTTTGTGAAGGACTCTCCTGTGGGAGGGCCCCCAGGCTGGAGCAGGGAAGACTGTGAGGAGCCATCCCCTGAAGAGGAAAGAGCGGCAGAGACAACACGTGATGGACTGACTGCAACCCCCATTCCCTGCCCCCTGTGCCACTAGGGGGGAGAAGGTAGAGAAATCGGGGACAATGGGCCCAGGAAGAAGGGAGCAGTGGGGGAGAGGTGCCTTTTTAAGATGTGGTCCTCCCTCACATTATCTTGCTCTGTTTTTGATTGTTAACAAGTTATATTATTTTTGTATTTTCCCCAAGTTGAGTCTGTTTCTTGCCTGTGATGGTAAGTGGTGAGTGAACCCTCCCTGTCTTTGACTCAACCCACAAGGTTTTTACCTTTTGTTCTCCTGATTCTTCTCTGTACCCCACCAGAGGGGAGGAGGGAGAGAGCGAGAGGCTGTGTGGTGGCCTTAAACATGACAAGTGTTAAAACATTTACTGGACTAACAGTACATTCTTAGTTCCATATATGGTGTTCTCTTCTACCTACAGCAAGACTTTGAGTGCAGCACCAATAAACTTGTCCCTGTCCCATCTTTCCGTTCATTCAAAACACTACTGGCTGCACCTGAGAACCGGTTCAGTCAACTGTCACTGACTACCATTAAAAACCGAACCACGACTAATTCTGTCAAGATCTAAAAGACTGTCTGCAGAAAGCATTTTTGACTTCCAAAAATTCTGCACTTCACACACAATTTGCATCAGGTTCATCTGCTTTTACTGTGGTGAACTCATGAATTCATGAATGCAACATAGGTATTATTCTGCTTTTTGAAAACTATAATAGTTCTACACATACTAATGAATTTATATTGACAGAGCTGTCAGAACATTAGCAATATGCATCTCCTCCTTTCTTCTCACCTCACTTGACCTCCCCCAGGATTAGACGTGTTACCCTCTGCATGAATATCTGCCAACCTCATTTTCTTGTCTGAGTAAAAGGCCAGACAGCCCAAATGCCTGTAGTGTTTCAGGAAAGAATGGGAGACTATGCAACCAGCCTTCGAGAGACCGCCTAGCTGAGATTATTTTTCAAGGATTTTAGGAAATACCTGGCAATGAACAACAAAAGACAGCTAAATTGTTGCTGAAGCTGTGGTGCTTCATTTTTAACTCTAAGAGTATTGGAAATTAACCCCAGAATATTTGGATAGCATTAATAAGTTGCTTGTTTAATAGCAATATATTTTCACAGAAGCCCGCTGCAATAATAGCAGGAATGTTCCTCTGCTACAACTATCCCAGAGAGCTTGGTAAGACATAGGTGACAGTCACCAAACATTGTGGGTATGGCATTAAGGAGAAAGTCCCAAACACTTTTATGTTCTTCCTGAAACACATAAACATATATGCAAATACAACAAAACAGCAGTATTGGCAGTTGTAGAAGGTTATTACTATTAGCAGTAATTGCTTTTAAGAAATACATACAGAAGATCTAAATACTATGGAGTATATACAACATCCAAAACTATTACGATATTCCTAAAAGTTTTCCAAGATTTCATGTCTGTGAGGTGTTTCAGAAATTCTTACTTGAAACTAAAGACTTTCTGCTAAATTAAATCCTTTTAAAAATGAGACTCATAGGCATTTTCACAACAAATATTCTTCTACATCTGCTGATATTTTTAAATTGGTATCACACTTTGAAATGTCTTGATTACTGCATAAACAACTATGAAAGATATTTACATTTTTTGATACTCTGTTATACAAAATAAGGACACCAAATCATAATAATACTGCAATATTGTGAAAGCAAGGAGCAGCCATTATGTAAGACTTTCAGGTTGTTGGAATGTTTTGATTTTGCTCTGCATGGTAAGTGCAAATAGCATTCTCTCCAAGTGCGCTTACTGGAACTTGACAACCCCAAAACAGGGCTTTTAGTGTATCAAGATTGTACACTAGTTTTGATCATTAAGATGTGTTGTTATTTAAAGCTCCTGATACCATGATCGGGCAGAGGTAAGACCTTAAAAGATAGTTTCAATAAATAGCCTACATCTTTTAAAAAAAAAACGAAACCCAAAAATGAAACTCCCAAACCTAGAAACTAATTAATGGATAAACTAATGTATTCTTGGAATGTTTGCTGCAATTTTCAATGATATGTTCTTCATATGTAATCAAACAGTTGAATCCTTGCTAGAAGTACAGTTTTAATTATGGAACTGTGATGTGCTGTTGAGGTCTAGCTTTGGCAGCAGCTGTGTAACACCCAACATTTATTTTCTCCTGTGTGTCTCACCTTGGAGAATCCAGAGATAGGAATAAGTAGCTTGTTTAATCTCCATGCCCCATGTTTGACCTGAGAAGACTACCAAGATAAACTATAAGAAGTTAACAGATTTTTTTTTTTTTAAGGCCAGCGTTTGTACTGGATCTGGATGACAACTGTGCAATTAATTTCTTAATGGATTCTTGAACAACAGGGTTAAGTATGGCTGGTCAATGTGGCAACACGTTAGTTTTCTTCCAGATTTTGAACTCTATTTTGTGTTATGTATTGAATGTGCAGAAACCAGTCCAAAGGTGGGATGCTGCAATGTGTACTGTAACATGCTCAGATGTCTGACACTTCTATAAAGGACACAGAGAAGAATCCATTCTTCTGGAATAATGAAGCACGAATCTTTTTGAACAGCTGCCTCTTTCCACAGGAACACCGTTTCTTGATGGTGCCCATTGTGGGATCCAGTATAAATACAGGGGAGAGCTCATATATTTTCCTGTGTTTCTTAGTCCTTGGCCATGGAGTACCTCTAATCTTTAAGACATCAGAAGGTGCAATGGCAATAAAAAATGCATATATCGCCCTCACATGCAAGCAAGCAAAGTAGGCCAAGCATACTTATATGTAAAAAGGCTTCCAGGAAAAGGAATTGGAAGGAGTTCTGCCCAGACTGAAATGATGAAGTTAGCAGTAGTGCATGACAGGTCTAATGCAGAATCACAGAGATTACTCTGAGAGGTCTGGAATCATGTCACAGAGCCAGGCCAGGACCAGGGAGCAGGTCTGCTCTCAGCCACTTGGTTCAGAAGCACCTGGAGCTCAGTAACTGGCTCCACAAGAGCCAGTCAAGGCCACAGACCACACAGATCCGTTCTGGCTGAGACACAAACAGACATCATTGATGACGGAGAATCTGAACCACTGCCTTACGGAAAAAAGATTTTGTCCTAACCCAGTTCCTACAGTTCAGCAATCTCTCCCATTTTTTCGCAAAATAAGTGCAAAATATTAGTGAACTGAAGTGGATGTACTGCATGACAAGAGTAGCCATTTTTCTCATTCTTCAATGCTTTCCAGATCCTGAATATTCTTTGATTTCTATTTGAACTTCGCATATTTTTAAAAAAATCTAAATTGATATTTTAATAATCATAACTATGCAATTATTGCTCAGCATTGCTACGAAACATTTTAAAGTATACATAACATAAGCATGAGCATCCTTTGAAAGTGTAGTTTAGAGTGGGTTGATATACTCCAGCCTCAGTGGCAAATGGGAGCCTGACACATGCCTTAGACACCACTCCTGTATGATCCACTGCTGCCCCCAGAAAGAGCAGTTACTATGAACAGTGTTTCTCTTCCTACTTGTACTGGCAGCACCAGCTGTCAGCTTTGCATCAATCTCTGACAAATGCACAAAGATGCATTCAGCTGTTGGGACAATATTAACTGTTTGAACTGCTATTTTTGCCTTCAGGTAAAGGACTAAATGGCAAACATCCTTTGAGTCTCTGCTAGACCACGGTGTAATAGATTATCACAATAATATATGCCTTAGTATCTTTGAGTTACTTGTGACAAAGCAGGCAGATAAAATCATGCCCGAGTTGTAAACTGGAACATGAGTAGATACAAATGGTGTGGTTATCAGTTTCCCTGTTCACAGAGTGGTAAATATAGCATTTGTACTTTGCCTATTATAGGGACAGGGGCTATTTGCAGAATTTAACCTCCTGAAGTTCAAGGTTGCTTAGATGTGAGGCTGAATACTGTTCTCATTTCTACTTAAAATCTTTCAAACAAAGGTTAAGAAGGGGTCCTGCTCTTCAGGAAGCTGAAAGTTGCAGCTATATTTCTACTGTTTACACAAATTGCTAATGCTGATTTATAAATCTCTCTCTTCTGTTTATGCCAAACAACTAATGACGGTGCTGTGAACTTACTCGATCTTTCTGACAATGAAGAAAACCAAAGAGACCATGTGAACAGAGTGAAGCTTCTGTTTCCTATGTTTGTGAACTCAAAGGTTGCAGGATTTGCCCTCCTATCTCCCCTTCAACAGCAGGCAACCCCTTCAGTACCAAACAGCTGGAAGGCCCAAAGCAGCAGCACAGGTAACATGTAACTATTGTAAGAACCCAACTTCCCGGCTTTTGAAAATCAGGGGAACTTCTCTCCTTTCAGTTTGCCAAACTAGTTAACTGTGAGAATGAGAGTGACACATTCACAAAAGAACACAATTCACATAGTATGATGCAAGAAGCAAGAATAAGACAACAATAACAGTAGTTAAACTTTGGTTTAGCACAGGCACTGGAATCACTGCCATGCATAATATTTTGAGAAGTACAGGTAATTTTAAAAACAGTTTTTCAGTCTCCAGTGAGACTAAAGAAATGGTGGACATTCGGAGAAAAATAAATCCTGATCTGTCAGAGATGCATACGATAGGGAGTTCTGCTACAGCATAGAAGCTACTTCTTTCAATAACCAAACAAAAACTGCTTGAGCCTCCTGCTGGGGCAACTGCTATAGCAAACAGTGAGCATTGTCCTACTCAATTCTTAGGACAGGGAATACTTCTTGCACTTCATAATGAAAAAAGCACAGGAAGTACTTCCATTTCTGTGTATGTAGCTAGAAACTGCTGCAAGAAAGGAAACAGAGTGTAATTTAATGTATGTTGTTTAATTTACAGTTTTGGGAAAACTAACAAATGAATTGCTAGTGTTCATTACACACTGTGCTGTTAGTTATCTGGCAAACAGGAAGGGAAAGCAGCACTAAAATTCAGAGGAAGCCAAGACAGTGGAGACGAGTTACAAACTGGGGATAACAATTTAGGACATGGTTGTGGAAACCAGCTAAGGTATCTAAGAGCTGAAAAGTTCATAAACTGTGTCTGAAAAACATTCAAAAGAAGCCTCTAAATAAACATTCTCACTACATGTCTGAACAAAGCAAAATTGCTGGACCTTAAATAAAAGTGCTAAATGCTGGCCTAGAGGCATGGTCAGGCTAGTGATTAGTTGCCTTGGATATTTGGTGGCCTATCCAAAAACGAGACATGCAGATATTAGGTCAAAAACTTCCACAGCAACCTACCTGCGCTACTCAGCATTTAGAGCTGCATTAGGATCAACTGAATTAATCTTACTTTGCTTAGGATTCTTTATGTGTCCGGTAAAGCAACATTTTGCTGTACAGACACTGTGTTTATGAGAACTCACAGATGCCCCCGGAGTCTTGTTTTGCTGAGTTTGTCTGTGAGCACGCCAGCACCCTATCAAACAGTCGAGAAATTTATTCCAGTCCTCATGATGACACCAAAGCTATTGGGAGCGGTGGTGCTGTGGGTTTTTTTGTGTGTGTGGGAACGCAGAGTTCACCCGGCAGCAGACAACGCTGAAAAAGACATCAAAGAGGCACTAAGAAAACAAACTGGGGATCGCAGAGCGACGGCAGACACCCCCCTCCTGCCGGGGAGGTCGGCTCCCACAGCTACTGTCCTAACACCATTTACTGACAGAGCACAGCTCGCCCCCCCCGCCTCACCGCCCAGACCCTCAGCAGCGGCATTTCGGGCCGCCGCTGGGCGCTCCGCAGGGAGGGCAGCCCCCTCCCTCCGCTCATCAGCAGCTCTGCCAGCGCCGCGGCCCAGGCCCACCCCGACACCCCGCAGCCTTATGAGGAGAACGGCTCTTTTTACACCCCCACCCCCCTCCTGCTATCGCCCCCTGCAGGCAGGGCGTCGGGGCTGCAAAACCGAATCCCTTGCCCGCTTCAAGGGGAGGCAGGGTGAGAGTCCTCACAATACCCCCCTCCACCTCCTCCCCGAGCCCCGACACCCCCGCGCCGGCACCGGGGTGGAAGCACACCGCAGCAACACAGCGCAGCGCAGGCCAGCCAGCCAGCCAGCCGGCCGGCTGCCACGGCGGGCGGGGAGGAGCGGCGGGGGGCGGCCGGCCCCAGCGCTGCCCCGGCCGGTGGGCGGCGCCGGGCGGTGAGAGGCAGGGGCGCCTCACTCGCCCGCCCCGGCCCCCTCCCCGGGTGTATATAGGGGCGGCGCGGCCCGGCACGGATTCTGTGGCGGGCAAGATGGCGGCCACCGCCTGTACACAACCCCCGCAGCCACCCAAGCTGTCGCAGCTGCTGGAGCGGGACCCCTACCTGGCCCCCTTCGAGACGGACTTCCAGCGCAGGTACCGCCCCGCCCCCGCCTCCCGGCGGCCGAGGCCTACGGGAAGGGGAGTGCCACCTCGGCAGGGCGAGGGGCGGCAGGTGAACCGGCGGCGACCGCCCGCCAACCTCTGGGGGCGCCGGGGGGGGGACGGGAGAGCGGCGGCGGCGGTGTCCCCTCCCCCTCCCGTCTCTGCCCTCCCCGTCGCAGCGGGGGCTGTCCCTCAGTCAGCGCTGGGGCGGCTCTGCTTCCCGCCCCGGTGGTAAGGGGGGCACGGACCCGGAGCGGGCTCTAGGGCCGGGCTCTTCCGAAAGGGGTGCCTCCACCGCCGGCAGAGCCGCCGCCGGGGTCTCCTGAGGCAACCATGGCGTGCTGCTGCAGAGAGGCCTCCACCGCGGGCCTCTGCGGGAGGCCGAGCCGTCCTGTCCCGGCCCCCGCGGCCTCTCGGGTACTTTAGCCGTCTGTCCCTAAAAGCGGAATCGCTCCGTTACGGGGGGAGGGAGTAGTACCCAGGCGCCGCTGGCCCTCCGAGCGCGGGCAGGTGCGCCGTGGGGGTGAGTGCCGGGGGCAGCTCGTGAGGGCAGTTAGCTGCTGTCGCTGACAAAAGTGTTTTGTAGTCCAGCTGTGGTAACCTCTAAATAAACTACTCCTTAGTCTCCTGTTTCTGGAGTATTTTCCTTTCTGTGCGTTTTTGTATATAGCCCCGTACCGCCAGCTCAGCTGTTTGTCAGCCTTCCAGTCGATAAAGCAGCAGAGTGTGCGGTGGGTTAGTTTCAGGTCGCCAGTCTGAGCATCACTTTTTGATTTTTGCCTTTCACCGGGAACTGCAGCACCGACATTCTGGCCTGGACTGGCAGCAGGCCTGAGAGCCTGCCAGCAACAGCTCAGGCAGAGGTGACCTGCATCCTCCAGAGCCAAACTGCTGGCCTTGAAAGACTGTTAAAACCTCATGGGCCGTTTGAAAACGGGAATTGGTAGTTTTTGTGGTGCAACCCTACATATTGCATTTCACTACAGTCTTTTGATAATCAAAATTGTAGTACCGACCAATGCCCCGTATCGTAGAAGCCTGGAAAAGTCTATGTATGCAGAAGGGAAGTAAGAGGGAAATTTTTTAAAATATTTGGCTTTTTTCCTTTACTATGTTACACATAGTGCTTTTGGCTTAGCATTACCAGGTGTCCTGTTGGGTTCAGACAGAGAATAGGGGTAAGGCTAGATCTTGTAAAATGGGATTAAAGATTGAGTAAATTACTAGGCTGCTTTACAGAGTACTTTCTCAAACTCTAATCTCTTAATGATAGAATAACTGAGTGTTTTAAACAGTGATTCCTGGCAAGCTTGTGGTAATATATGCAGTACTGTAAAACACCTGGTTCTTTCAGGGGGATGCCAGGGTGTAGGCAGTAATAAGTGGGTGGATCTGGCTTCTAATAAAAGTATTCATTAGAATAAACTGGGCTTCCCAAGTGCACCTACCATCTAAATGGACACATTGTGGATTATGGTGTTTGTATTTCTGAGGCTAGTACAGCTGTGCTGAACACGATGAGCTTGCAAAACTTTAGTGTACTTCTCAGGCTCATCCATCTTGAGCACAGAACTTCAGATGATCCTGTATGTATCTTGTCCCTTCCTGGCTTCTGAACCTCAAGCTGGTCTCTTAGAATAGAATTATTATGGAAACATGTATACTGTTAATTAGTTTAAAAGAATAAAGTAAAACTTTTGTGATAGCCTGTGATAAACCAAATGTCTTATTCAAAGTTCAAACAACAAGCCTGTCCCGTCTTTCATCCTGTGGATGGCAGAGAGCACCAAGGAGGAAGAGTGTAAGCACAGGGAAATGCCTGCTGGTGTCTCTGATGCTGGTCCCAGTTGCCATGAATTGTGATTTGGTCTGTATTTAATAGATCCAGGTGAATTTTTGTTTAGGGCTTTTGCATCAAGAGGGCCCAGGAGAGGGGAGTTTTGCAACCCAGTTGCTGCTTGTGTGAAGAACCACTTCTCTAGGGTGTTTTGAGCCTCTAGTATGTGGGGTTTGCTTACTTTTCTCCAGTTCTTATATTGGAGTAGGTGGCGAACAGCCCTACAGAACTCTGTTCACTGTGTCCATGAAATCCTGAGTAGTGCAGACCTATATGATCTTTGTTCCAGGTTGAAGGATCCTGATGTGTTTAACTGGTCTTTGTATGAAGGTGGTCCACATGTCTGATTCTTTACTGTGTGTTGTGTGTCTTTTGTGGCCCCTTCTGAGATAAGAGTTAGAAACAGTCTCTGAGTTGAATACTGGGTGGATTAATACAGTACATAGTGATATGGCACTTTCATAAGTAATCCTTCAAGTAAAAATATAAAGCAAAATAAATCTGGCAAGCTGTCTAGAAGCAGAAATGTATTTAATTTTATTTACATACAAAGTAAAGTTTGCATATTAATCTTTAATCTACTGCCAGTAAATTCTTATGCGTCTAGAAATGTAGCAACTATTTTGAATGGTGACTTAAATGTTGATCATGCATTTGTGAGGCTTCTCATTAAGTAAACCAATGGATCAGAGGTATCCTACATATAGTGTAGGAAAGGGTGTGATGAAGCAACCAGGAATAGATGCTGTTGAGCGAATCTGTGTATTAGGAGTTGATCAGCTGTCAACTGCTTGCCATGGCTGTCTCATAGGTAGGGCAGGAGGACTAATTTTTAATGTATCCATTTGGTATTAGCAATTCCTTTATTCTTGTAAAGTAGGAAACAGGATAGAAATTACACTGCTGTTCATTATTCCTTCTGAAACTACTGGCTGGCTTTTTCTCTCCATCTTTGCTCCTGATATCCCCAGACAGTGGCATTTTTTGTTGAGTAGTTTAAACAACAAAGATGCAGGTAGTCTCTTGGTTCAAAGGTTGGGTTATTCTTGACAAAGGGGACAGGAGGCAGCTGTTGTGCCTGGTACCCTGGAGCACCAAAAGATATTAATTTGCTTGAATTAGGCAGTTTTGGGAAAGAACAGAAGTGAAACAGACTTGATCAGATGCAATATGAGTACTTTTACTGTAGTAGTCTAAGTTTGCAGTGATGTTGACTTGACTAATATTAAAATAGTTAAGAACTGTAGTTTATAGCTGTCATACTGTGTATTGCCTAGAGAAATAAAAACTGGGGATTTTGACAGAAGATTAAAGATGTTTGAGAAAAAGCTTTTAAAACATTTATTTGTGGAGAACTTTATATTATGTCTTGTGCAAAACCAGATAAAAGTAGTCCTCCTTTTGTCTTGCTTAGTAACAGTATGTTCCCCTACAGAAGGGAGGGGTAATGAAAGACTTAAGGTTTATTCTGGGCAGTGATATCAGCAAGTTGTTGAGTCTGTGTGCTATTTTATCCATAACAGTGTATTTGTGCACCCAGATTATTGCTAGCAGAAAATTTTGTAACTGTTTATGCATGACTGTTTTAGGGTGTACCATTAACTAGGTTATGATAGTTTATTGCCACACTCAGAGCAGGGTCATTTCTGGTGTTGGAGTGGGTTGCCCAAGACCATGTTTGGTTGTGCTGAGTCTGAGGATGTGCTTTCACAGTCTCTTTGGGCAGCCTCTCCCAGTCTTTGGCTACCAAAATTTCTTAATGCTGTACCTTCTGTTACTGCGACTTTGTCCATTGCCTCTGATCTTTTTTTACTGTGTGGCTTGGAGAACCTAGTTCATTCTTTGCTTTAGGTACCCGTCCCTTTAAATAGCTTAAGACTGTAAGTGGACGTTAGCAACCCATGCCTTTCCAAGTGAGCTTTTTCATCTCTACTCTGAAGAAACTCAGCTCTGTGAGGCTCTACCTATGTGCCATGTGTAGCAGAAGACGGAGCAGGAACAAGAAGCTAGCTTTCTGCAGAGGCCTTAGCTTGTCCTTGCTCACCTGTGCCTTGAGCAGGTACAGGCCTATCTTGCTGGAGTTGTTCACATCCACTTCTCCTGTGTTGTGCCCCTTCACCCTCACAAGGGTGACCATGTCTGCATGGCAGTATGCCTAATACTGTGATCTTTCCACAGCCTTTTATTTTTTTTTAATCAGGGGGGTGTTGAAGGAGAGGCTTTATTTACATCAGTCTGGATTCTACAGTGTAATATAATTATACTGATTCACTTTGAGAATTGCGAGATTAATGATGAAATCATGTTGTCTCAAATTGAGAGAAATTTCTTTTTGGTTTCGAGGTCTGTTTCCTTTAGCCTCAAAATAAAACTTCATGCTTTAGACAGCTGACTTTTTTCCTTTTTTTTAAAATAAAGCCTTGAGAAGCACTGAATGGGTACTCTGATGGGAACAAAATGCTTCACTAAAAAAGTGGTGTCTAAAATGTGATGCTAGGACATAGTTAAGTCCTATAGCACGGAGTATGGACTACCATAGTTAAATGAGTGACTAGTGGGAAGAAGGACTTCTGGTCACATTGCCTCCTCAGTTCTTTGTCATGCAAGGCATATTGTTGCAAGTGGTGTTATGAAAAATGGAAATCTGTAACTTTGTTTCTCTGAGTGCCTGAATTTGACCTTGAGTTGTGTGTGGGGGCATTTTCTTTGGGGAGACAGGCAGTCCTTTTAGTTTGTACATAGTGAAAAATTCAGCTTTGATTCAAACCACGTGCTATTCGGAACTTGAAATAAGAATTACTTAAAAAGCAAACAAAAAAAACCCCCCAAGTGATAGTGTTTGCATAGGATATCACTGGTACATTGACCATCTGTGATATGTTTTCCCACAAGTATTTTAACTCCCAAGTGTTATTTAGGCTAAAGACTTTGTATAATTTAGCATGTATTTTTAGTCTTTTACCTCTTAGAACATAATTGGTTCAATTAAAACCATTAACGCCTGTGGTGTAATTGCATTTTATGGAGTTACAAACTGGTATTAGAAAGCGCTGCCCATTAGAGTTTTCTACTATAACAACATTGTATTGCTATTGTATTTTACCAGCCCCTGCGGCAGCCTCTGCAATCTACTGACAACATGTAGTCCTCAGTGAAAGATTTTTTGAATAGTTCAATTTATAGAGTAAGTAGAAGGTACCGCTGCACAGCTTCAGTCTTTGATGCTTTCATCAAGACAAACAGGACAGTGACTTGTTCAGCCAGACAAAATACTGGCTGTAGTGTGTGGTCATAGGTGTGGGTTGAGAGGGAGAAGAGTCATAGAATCATAGAATGGTTTGGGTTAGAAAGGACCCGAAAGGTCTGAGTTTTACCCCCCCTGCCATGGGCAGGGACACCTCCCACTACCAGGTTGCTCAAAGCCTCATCCAGCCTGGCCTTGAATACCTCCAGGGATAGGGCAACCTCCCCTGGGCAACCTCTTCCAATGCCTCACCACCCTCACAGTAAAACATTTCTTCCTAATATGTAATCTAAATCTACCCTCTTTCAGCTTCATCACGCCACTCCCTGATAGAGTGCCTCCCCATCACTCCTGTAGGTTGCCTTGAAGTACTGGAAGGCTGCTAGAAGGTCACCTCAGAGCCTTCTTTTCTCTAGGCTGAACAACCCCAGCCTGTCCTTGTATGGGAGGTGTTCCACCCCTCTGGCCATCTTTGTGGGCCTCCTCTGTACTCACTCCAACAGGTCCGTGTTTTATGTTGTGGGGCCCCAGAGCTGGATGCAGTACTCCAGGTGGGGTCTCATGAGAGCAGAATAGAGGGGGAGAATCACCTCCTTCAATCTGCTGTTTTGATGCAGTGCAGGACAGGGCTGGCTTTCTGGTCTACAAGTGCATACTGCTGGCTCATGTTCAGCTTCTCATCAACCAAACCCCCAAGTCCTTCTCAAGGCTGTTCTCAAAGGTGCCATTTCTTCTGAAGTGTTGGTGAATTTGTGTGAGAAGACTGGAACATTTACTCAGTGGCTTTTGGAGCTGGATCAATTAAAAAAGATGTCTGTCAGTTACTTCATAGAAGTTCATAGAATCATTACGGTTGGAAAAGAACTCAAGGACCATCAGGTCCAACTGTCAGCCCAACACCATCTAACCCATTAAACCATGTACCACATCTACATGTTTCTTGAACACCTCCAGGGATGGTGACTCTGCCACTTCGCTGGGCAGCCTGTTCCAAAGCCTGATCACTCTTTCAGTGAAGAAATCTTTTCTAATATCTTAGCCTGAATCTCCCCAGTGCAACTTGAGGCCATTTTCTCTTGTCCTGTCACTTTTACTTTAGAGAAGAGGCCAGCACCCACCTCACTACAACCTCCTTTCAGGTAGTTGTAGAGAGTGATAAGGTCTCGCCTCAGCCTCCTCTTCTCTAGACTAAACAACCCTTGTTCCATCAGCTGTTCCTCATAAGACCTGTGCTCCAGACCCTTCACCAGCTTCATTGCACTTCTCTGGACCTGCTCCAGCACCTCGATGTCCTTGTGGTGAGGGGCCCAAAACTGAACACAGGATTCAAGGCGCGGCCTCACCAGTGCTGAGTATAGGGGCACAATCACTTCCCTAGTCCTGCTGGCCACACTATTTCTGATGCAGGTTAGGATGCTGTTGGCCTTTTTGGCCACCTGGGCACAGTGCTGGCTCATGTTCAGCTGGCTGTCGACCAACATCCCTAGGTCCCTCTCTGCTGGGCAGCTTTCTAGCTGCTCTCCCCGTAGCCTGTAGTGTTGCAGGGGGTTGTTGTGACCAAAGTGCAGGACCCGACACTTGGCTTTATTGAACCTCAATACAATTGGCCTCAGCCTATCAGTCCAGCCTGTCCAGATCCCTCTGCAAAGCCTCCCTACCCTCAAGGAGGTCAACACACCTACTCAGTTTGGTGTCATCAGCAAACTTACTGAGGGAGCACTCTATCCCCTCATCCAGGTCATTGATAAAGGTGTTAAACAGGACAGGCCCCAAAACTGATCCCTAGGGAACACCACTGGTGACGAGCTGTCACCTGGAGCTAACTCTGTTCACCATGACTCTCTGGGCTCAGCCATCCAGCCAGTTTTTATCCAGCAAAAAACCAGAACCATGTTCATAGGTTTCTAGTAGTGTTCTTAGACCCCTTCACCCTTAGAGAAGGGAAATATGTGCTGTTCTTCTATTTGTATCTACTTAATATCAGATCACTTCTGCCTTATGATGGTTCTATTTTTTTTCTGTTTTAGGAAATACACTCTGGTAGATACTTTACTGAGGTATTGAAAATGAAAAGGTGTTGAGTTAGGTTTGATAGGACTGAGTAGGTAGTCAGCTGATGGGGCCTAGTAAGTTTGGGTATGGAAATTAAAGGGTGACCTAGTTGTAATCCTAGTTTTAGATAATAAGGGGGAGAGGGGTAAGGCTGTAGTAAGACCTTTCACAGGGTTACCACAACTACTATATGTCATCTGTGTAGGGAGCCATTATGCTAACTTGGAAAAACTGGATTTTCCTTTTCTGTTTTGTCTCATACAGGCTGCTGTATGGGGTGTGCAAAGCTAAGTGTTCATCAAAAACTGTCATACATTGCTGTATTTTTTTTTTGTTGTTGTGGCATCCCTTAAGTTCAGTTAACTTCTATTGAACTACTCGGAATGATTCTAGAGTGCTAGAGAAACCAGTATCTCTCAGCTTAGTGGAATATATGCTTCTGCATTATGGTGGTCTTTTAGAATGCTCTTGCGCTTCAGGGTTGATAACCCTGACAAGCACAGCTGACTGCATTGCTGATGCTTAATTTTGAAGTCTGTGAGGATGTAGTTACTAGATATGCATCTAGTATATGCATATCTGGTTGTAGTCCTCATCAAAAGATTCAAGTTGGCTGGAAAGTACTAAAATGTATGTATTGAATTTCATTAGCAGGGTAGTTGCCTCTGATACAAATCAAAACTTGGTACTCTTTGAGAAGCTGAGTGAAGGCCCCCTCAGCTCTATTATGTACTGCTAACATGTCTGGAGATGTTGGATAGGCTTTGAGAATTTGCCCAGAGTTTTAAAACAATAGATTATGTGACTAGGAATCTGAATGCTGACTCATTGTAATAGTGAGGAAAAGCTTTGGCTTTCTGAATACTTGAAATTCAAGTATTTGTGCATGTTTCTGTACTACTTTCAAGCTGTAAAGAAGGCATTCTTATTATGGAGGACTGTCTTAAATTGACATCCTATCTCATGAAAATCCCTTCTTCCCCCTGTTCAATTTAAACATTTAAATTTACACACTTCTCTTTTCTCTCTGTCTCCCTGTTACCTTCTATTTATTCCCACGGTACCTTCTAATCCTAGCTGTTCCTTCATCTGTCTTCCACAAAAGAAGCTCCTTTTCACTTGTGTAGCATCAAAGATCTAAAACCTCTCACTCATGCTTCAGTTTACTTTGTACTTCTGAAACTTTGCTGCCTACAGTTATTCATTTAGCTTAAAAAGATGTCTTAAGGCAATGTGTCAATTACAACAAGATCAGGGTCTTTTACTTAATGTTTAAAACATGGGTTTTCCTCTGGAAAAAAAAATCTGCAAAAAAAGGTTTTTAGCTATAAATATGGCTTGTTTCTTCCCAAGTATGTGACAATTTTACGTCATAGTACCTCTTGCTAACAACTTGAAGGCCAGTTAGTGATGATTGCTGGCCATACTGCAAAGAGTAGGCCTCCAAACTGCTTAGAACAACAGTCTGTTTTACATCTAGTTGCTGTTGGAAGCACCTTAACAGTGACTGTTATCTGGACATTATTTGCAATTAAATATAGTGTGGGCGCTTGATCTGATATCTCAGAGTAGATGTCTGATGACCTATCTAATGACCCAGGTCAGTTTATGTGAACATCTTGAAACTGTTCCATTAATCTGGATATTTCTAGTGCTAAATTTATTTTAATGTACTCTTTTGATTTACTTGAAAAAAAAAAAGCCCTACTGACAGTTTCTTTAAACATGCAGTGCTAGTTGGCTGATGCCACTTGAAGATAGTGGTACGTCTAATGCTTTCTGACACCCTCCTCCTTTCTCTGATGCTGTTGCTCAGGCATAGCATGCTTAAAGTTCACACATCCTTGCTGTTCTGGTGCACTGTGTTGTTGGACTTTGTGCTAGCATGTCTGCCATTGTGCTTAGCATTAGAGAAAATAAGTTCACAGTGGGACATGGAGGTCTGGTAAGGGTGGACCTACTCTCTGAAGTAGGAGTACCACTGCTAAAAAGTTATTTTGAGTTCAAAAAAATGTAGCCTACATGTGCAAAGGGAATTGGATGATGCTCAGTCACACACACTTCTAAGTGCTTACTTAGTTCATGGAATAGAAAACAAGAGTTTTGTCCTTTATGTGAACTAGTGTAGTATTCATAGAGTGATTTGTCTTCATTTGTGTTCCACAGTCCTCAAAGTGAGGTTGGGATCTGGGTCCTCCCACTTCCAAGCGATGCTGATGAAGCACTAGAGTAAGGATGGTGTCCTGTGTGGTAGGAGTAGGAAAGTGGAGAAACCCTGCTAGAGTAATAATTTGGAGAGTGTGGACTTCAAGGGTATAAGTATTTCTTCTTTAATTTGTCCCACTCCAAACCAAAACAAACTTGCACAGTTTTGGTAAAGAAGCAGCTTACAGGAATGTTGATAAGCTAACATACACAGACTTCACTGATCTTGAAAGATGGTCAAATACCATTTCAAACATGTGCAACTGGAAGATACTTTATTTCTGGGCAATGTTTGTTGTCTGATTTTTCATGTGCAATCATCTTTTTTTTGAGAGAGGAAGCTGATAGAGAAAGCTCTTCAGGAGACACTGTATTGGGACAAGTGGAAAATAAACTTTTGGTACTGATCACAAATAGGTGTAGGTAGTTTATTACAGTTAGTGTGGGAAATTTTTTTTAACAAAACAATGCATTAGATGGCTGTTCAAGCAACTCCCTCTGTGCCCATCTGATATAATCATCAGACCTAAGTTTTTTGGAGGTATAAACATTTGATGACATGCTTTGGAGGAAAGGCAGGAGGGCCAGGGGGATTGTCTAACAGACTCCTGTTGAAATCATGCTGAGTTACTGAATGAAAACATGCTACTCTACCACTTCTGTTTGGAAATTGCACATCTAGAATGAATTAACTGAATAAACATAGGAGTAAGCAGCTCATTTTAGCAGCTTTAGGGGATATTCTGGTTCTACTGTACCTGCTATCTCAGGAAAAAAAAAAAAAAAAAAAAACAAACAAAAAAATAAAA
>WKFP01013987.1:278609-314402 GCA_011057875.1 Pterocles orientalis | reverse complement strand
GTTTCCTTTCTGCTGTGTTGTATTTCCAGCAGATGTCTGGCAAGTTGAAGTCTCCCACAAGAACAAGGGGGAGCGATCGTGAGACTTCTGCCAGCTGCTTATAGAATGCTTCATCTGCTTCCTCCTGCTGGGAGGGTGGCCTGTAACACACTCCCAGCAGGATATCGGCCTTGTTAGCCCTTCCCCTCCTTCTTACCCATAAGCATTCAAACTTATAATCACAATCCTAAGTTTCTATATAATCAAAACACCCCCTAACATATAGAGCCACCCCACCTCCTCTCCTTCCTTGCCTATCCCTTCTGAAGAGCTTATAGCCATCCACTGCAGCACTCCAGCTACGAGACTTGTCCCACCATGTTTCTGTGATGGCCACTAGGTCAGAGCTGTTCTGCTGCACAATGGCCTCTAGCTCCTCTTGCTTGTTGCTCATACTGTGTGCGTTAGTGTAGATTTGTCAGTTCTCAAATCTACTGTCTGAACAAAGAAAAATCCTATCTCAGTTGAGCTGAACTCCCAAGCTTTAACTTAATCTTTGGAAAGTTCATGAGTTGCTGTATCTTTCAAATTCAATACATGGATATTGTTTGTACTAAACTATTTCTGTTTTCAGGAGTAGACTGTATGTCTCCAGTACTGCCAATAGCATGGGATCTGTGAACATGTACGTGAGGTTTTCCAGGGAAGCATGGTCTGTTGGCAAAGGCTTTTTTTGTTTTCCTTTCTTTCAAAAGGGATCATACATATTCTGTGTGTTTTTCATTCTGACTTACAGGAAGTGACTTCAGAAAAATCTCACTTAAAAATAAATAGTGTAGGAATCTTAGAATTTCACTCTTGCAAATAATATGGTGTCTTTAATATCTTCTCCTTTTGGTCCAGTTAGAAGATTAAATAGTTGTATCTACTTGCCCCCTGTTTTTTTTGTTTTTTTTTTTTTTTTTTCAGTTGGGATACTACCCTCATTGCTCCTTTCCTTCCTTCTTCAGCTCTTTTCTGCTTTCTTGCCACTGCTGGAAAGTTATTTTGGACAACAGTGCTGGTATGTGTGGGATACTGAACTAATTTCAGCATGTAGAACCAGTAGAAAAAGAACCTTTTCATTGACAAGCTCCAAAGTTGTGGAAGAGATACTGTAGCAAAGTGTAGCATTAAAGTTAGCTACTTTGGTGTGTATCCATTGTCTGAGCAGTTTTTTCTCTTAAAGAAGGCAAATCAAAACAGGCATTACTGTTTGTTTTCTTAGGAAGTAAGGGAGAAAGCCTAATGATAAAGGGTTTTAAAGTGGTGACAGTATCAGAAAAGTTTGTATTTTTCCTCTTTCCTCCTTGCCTGCCTCCTGTCTCGCCCCCCCCACCTGTCCTAAAAAAAGGCGATCCCTGAAGCTTTTGAAAGAAAGGCCTGTGCCTGGCCTGTGTGGAGATGCTGCCGCTTGATCTGCAGGCGGCAGTTTCTTAGTCTGGGAAATTTGAGGTAGTTGTATCTCAGTTTTCAGTGGCATAAAGTTTTTAATCTGAGTGTGAAAGCTACCTTGTTTGTTTGCTGTACAGAATCGTTTATAGCTTTTGGGGAAAACACATAAAATATATTTATTAATTACACTTTATTTACTTAATTTATAAGGGTATATACACACAGAGCATTTTTGGGGGAGTTTGTAGTTAGCATGTGTATGTATCCAGCCTCCACTGGGTTCATTGGCAAATTTACTTGTAGCTTATGGAATTAATTGACTTCGTCTATGGCATATTTGGTGTGAGTTTTCTAATAAGAGTGAGTTCTTTAATGCTTAATTTCATAAGCACCTGAAAAGTTTTTTCAAAACACTGCTTCTTTATTTTAAAGCTGTTTAGAACAATTGGAAAGTATTTAAGAAAAAAAATCGAGCTCATAACAGTTTTGTCTAAATAGGAGCAAACAGTTTTTTAATAGTATTGCAGTGTAATTTGAATATGATTATAGTGATTAGCTCTTTCAGACAGAAAATTATAAATAACGCTTGTTAGCATTTAGATTTATTTGCCAAACTCATCTGGCTTTTCTTTGCATCATCAAAAAATTCTGGACAGAAAATATTTTTCTAGTTACTTCTTACTTGTTATCCTAAAATAAATGTATGAGTTAAGAAATCTATTTGTTACTTCACTAAACTCTTTAAATTAATGTAAATAAAAACACCACAAAACTGAAGACTCCTCCTTCATCTCCCTCCCCTGCCCTCTGTTTTAGATGCCATGTAATTTTTGTGGTAGGTATATGTAGAACTGTCCTCAGAAGTTCACAGTACTAGTTCTGTTAGCTTGTGTGGTACAGTTTTTTTTCAAGAAAGGGGCCTTCGATCATGATGTCAGTGTGTAAGAGTGTAATGTATGAAATGTCTATTTTTTTCATGTTGCTAAGATGGACTTTGGATAAAAAAACTCAAGTTTGCATAAGGAGGGCAAGACTGGGGAAACTCAGAGATGTTAACTACCAGACTTAATATCTAGAGTGATAATACCAGGTACTGACATTATGTGGGAGAATTTAGCTGTGTCACTTACATAAATTCCACTCCTCTGTCCATAGAATTTGGCATGAACTGAATGCTGATTAACAGTGCTAGCTGTCTTTTCTCTGACTTTAAGGTTGTTTTTTGGTTTTTGTTTTTTTTTCAGAGGCAGATCTGAGCATGTTTTAGGGCTGAAGATGACACATAAGCTAATTTCAAATTCACTTTGTCCTCACAGACTGACACAGGACACTTCAGCAGATTCTCATGCAGTGACTGGCTACTCATGCTTATGTTCAGGCTTTTCAAACCCTAAGTACAAGGCCCAACAGAGCAGAAAGGGCCTCTTCAAGATCACCAGCTCCTCAAATGCAAAGTCACAGAATCACAGAATGTTAGAGATTGGAAGGGACCTCGAAAGATCATCTAGTCCAATCCCCCTGCCGGAGCAGGAACACCTAGATCAGATCACACAGGAACGCATCCAGGCGGGCTTTGAATGTCTCCAGAGAAGGAGACTCCACAACCTCTCTGGGCAGCCTGTTCCAGTGCTCTGTCAGCCTCACTGTAAAGAAGTTTTTTCTCATATTCAAGTGGAACCTCCTATGTTCCAGCTTGAACCCATTGCCCCTTGTCCTATCACTGGATGTCACAGAGAAGAGCCTGGCTCCATCCTCCTGACACTCACCCTTCACATATTTATAAACATTGATTAGGTCACCCCTCAGTCTCCTCTTTTCCAAGCTGAAGAGACCCAGCTCCCTCAGCCTTTTCTCATAAGGGAGATGCTCCATTCCCTTAGTCATCTTAGTCTTCTGCAAGGCTTCCAGTACAGTGCATTTCAAAGTGCATTTCAACAGGTTTCATCTGTGTATTGTTTAAACTTAAACTGCTGAACTTTTTTTTCAGTTGGATAGTAAAAATGAAGTTCCTTGCTGCTGCCATTAAAAACTGTCATCAACAGAAGATCTATAAATCCGGTTGTTCAAAAAGTACACTTTTTTTCTTTTGAGGAAAGAATTCTGCCACTTTTCCATCCTGCTATCAGTTCATGGAAAAAATAGCGTTTGTATTGTAGAAGTTAAACTCGTCCTTGACAATTTTAATTGGTAGAAGCTGTTTGTAGATTCCACAGTTGGTAAAATTAAGAACACCACAGTCAATTTGTGTATGGAGATTTATGTATTTCAGCTACAACTTGTGAATTCTGGAAATGAAGTGAAAGACTTTACTGAAAGATTAGGTACCTAAATAAACCTAATGATTATTCTCACTTTTAATTTAGCAAATTTGGAGCTAAATAGCACTTGATGTCAATTATTTTAGCACAGCCAGTAAACCAGGAATGTTGTTACTGCACAGTAACAATGAGTGGATTAAAATATTTTTGCCTCCTGAATAGGATCTCTTTTGGACCATGAAGTTATAGACTGAGCATTATAAGATAATGCGTGATGTCTTTGAGTGTGACTATCAGCCATTATGTATTTTGACTGAGCTATTTGAGGTTTTTTTTTTTGCATAACAATAAATTGTAGAAACAATTTAATGAACAAACATACTTTCTTTAATGCCAGAAGCAAAATGTTCCTCTGAGCTGTGAGTCTTTGGATTGCAGAACAAGTAAGGCATCACCTTCCCTAATATGATAAATAAAGTATTGTCATCAAAGTAGACATCAGACTGAGCTTTCACTAACAGTCGTGGTTGACTTTGGTTTCTCACTCAGAATGGAGGTAGCTGTAAGTGGCAATTACTTCCATTAAGTGTCATTGTAGAACATTTTGACCATAATGACTTCTGACAGAAACATCTCCCAGGCCCTACAGCAGTAGGAAATGCCAAGCCTGTCAAGATCTGATTCTTTTGCAGATACCCTTCTCAACAGCCTTTGTCCTTAGGCAGCAGGGGTCAGTGTAGTTTGCTGCAACTCCAGTACCTGTCAGTTAATGTTATTCAATTATAATATGGTTTTCTCAAAAATGCTTAGTCAGTTCTGGGGTGTAGGTTGGATAATCATGGCATTACTTGACAGGGAAACCAAAAAGCAAAGGTATTGAAGTAGGTCCGGTGTGCAGAAGGACATTGCCACTATAGCATACAATATTGGAGAAGTGGTTTTACAGTGAACACAGCTTACAGGTGCAAGAGCATGCTTTTTATAGTTCGGGTTGTTCCTGATGCCCACTCCAAACCAGACAGAACTTGCAGTGATGAATTCCTTTGTCTAATAGCATCTGCACTAAGGGTTTTTGCAGCAAAAAGGATATTGCTCACCAGTAGCATTTGCTTATATATAAACAAGTACTTCTAATGTAAACCTGGTTTTGGAACAATAGTCTTCGCATTTTGAAAGGTCAGAGACAGCTTCTAGGTGCACTTGCGTAAGTCTTTTAGATGTTGCCGTGACTGACTGAAGTACAAATTTTGACTCCACACTTGTGCAAGTTGTGGACTTTACTGAGAGGAAACAGGTTGGACTTTGGGTATTTGCCTCTACTGGTTACTGTGGGTCATCAGTTTCAAAGGCTGCTCTTGGCATTGTTGATGCTGTCAGCAGTGTATGTCATTGGCTGTTTAAGTAATTGTAAAAGTGCTGCTGACATTTCTTTGCAGATAAATTTTCTTGAAATGCCTGGTGAGGTTTGTCTAATACAAGCAGCAACACTTAGTCTGTGCTAACAAAAGCAATGGGACAGTGGTAAACTGCAGTGATCTTTGTATTTTTTTTGGCATTTTCAGACTAAGTTTCATCTGTCCAGTCAAAACAACAGCTGTGCTGAGAAAGTAAAGATTCTTTGTTGTATTGTTCTGTTCTCCTTGTTTCTATCTTTTTCTTGGCTATCTTTCCCAGGCTCTGTGGGTTATCTGCCCGGAACTGTAAGTAACTCAGGGATTTGTCAGAGAAGAGAAGGCTTTCAGACTCTGGAAACTTTTCTGGCATTCTGTCAATACTAGTTCATGATAGGTGTCAAACAACATGATACTTACCCTTGTGTCTGTTACAGTATTTAATACAAACACAATGTATACATATTGTTGAGTTGAACAATGGTGACTAGTTGAGAAGAAGCAGGAGAGTAAAGACCAGAAATTGCTTGTGCTGTGTTTTGATGTTTGTGGGGATTTTTTTCGAGCATTACTCCTAGTATCTCCAGTGAGTGCTACTAATTGAAGCAGGATAGTAAGACAACTGGGTCAGAGGAACAATGGCATAAAACCTTAAAATTACTAGAGCAACTTGTTTACTGCCTTGTTGGAGTGGTTGAAAGCTGAAAGTTTCCTTCTGGCACAGAGAAGCATATCACTTTGGTATGATGGCTCCAAACCCTAGCTTTGTTTCTGATCATGCAAAAGCACAAGTGATGGTCAGGATAAAAATAAGCTATTTTTTTTTTGTTGAGGGACCAATTGTTCTTGTGGCAAAGAAACTGTAACAGAAAAGTAGGAATAAACAGTAATTTGTGGCTGGTTTTGTAGTGGTAACATGTTGGTAAATTTTTTCAGATGTCTGGGTGTTTTTAATTGTCTTAAACCAGAAAGAGTGTGTGTGGTTTTTTTATTTTTTTTTTTTTGTGGAGGTATAGGGTGTTGGGTTTTTTAAAAATCTGTCTGTAGTGGATTAGCTTCCTGAATCTGTTTTGCTGAAGTTTTTGATTCTCAAATGTCAATGCAAAGAAAGTACTCAATCCTCTGCAGTTTGTAAATGACTTTTCTGGCTTTCTAAATCTTTGTGCAGAATAGGCTGACCAAGACTGAGATTTCATGAACAGCTTTAACAGAGAAGATAGGAGGGAAGTGAAAAACTGTTAAAGTCAAGAGTGCTCTGGGTCTCACTTGAGCTTCATTAAAGTGCTAGTCCTGCTGTGGTTTGAACAGGTACTGTAGAAATCTCAGAATTCAGTGGGGTATGAGCTTTTACATGGTAGTATACAAATCTAATAATCTGTAAAATGGAAGCAGGCATCTAGACAACAGTAGTGATGGCACTAGCATTTTTACCTGTGTTTTGGCAGTGAATGCATCGTTTGTTAGGTTAGATGCTTTGGTTTAAGATTTTCTTGTCTCCTGCTATTTGTATTGATATTCTGTTCATCAACTGATCCACTTGTAAACTATGAAAGAAACTATAAGGAAATTGAAGTGAAGAGGAAATTGTGGTCTTGACGGATGAGCTCAGGAAAGGTCCCTTTGTAATATGGAATAAAGTGGGAAGTACAACTGGGAGATGTGTAGTTGCTTCTGTTCATGCAGTATGAGACACTATAGACGTTGGGGAGGAAACAATATGAAGCTTTGAGGGCTAAATAGCTATGAATGTCTGTAACTCAGCTGCTTACTATTTGCCAGGCTATGCAAGGTGTGCTTTTTTCTCCCTATATTCTAATATACTTTGCTTTCTTTACCTTTCATAAGACAGCCAAAGCAAATTTTGTCAGAATCCACTGAGGTTTCATACACACATATGCATGTACACACACAGAGCTTATTGTAGTATAAATTTGAATGCGTGTCTTGTCAAATAACTTTATTTTGCAACTTTTTAAAAGCTTCATTGCCTCAACAAAAAGAAAACTAAAAGTGGTGGGTGGGTTAAAAGCCTAAGCAAACTTGAGAGCAGAGGAAAAGGGAAATAGGGAATGAAGATTGGTAGACCATCTCTAGGGGTTGTGATGAAACTTCCAGAAAGTGTCAGACTTCACTGCTGTGTTCTCTTTTCTAGCTATGAAGAAGTGTGTGGTGTGGGTGTTTGTGGGTGGGGTTTTTAAATAACAGATGACTGGAACAAATAGGTTGTAATTGCAACCTGTAGTATTACCTTGTTTATTGCAGTGGCATGGTAATTGCAGATCACACAGAATCTCCACTTTTGTAGTGCAGTATTGCTTCTGCTGGCTCATTCCTTTGTGCTCTGCTGTGATAGCTGATGAGAGAGCTGGTCGAATGCAAGGAGCTTAAATAATGGCATCATTGTGTTGTATATATGTGAGTAAGATGACTATCAAACTTCAGGTAGAATAATGGCCTATTTCAGTGTGACTCTTCACTAATTGTTACTGTTCTGATAACCTGACTAGATATCCCTAAGAAATTTTCAGTAGTAGGTAGAATCATGTAACAGCCTTTTATTAAATTCCTGGAAATACAAGTAACTGTCAAATCTTAAAAGAATAGTTTCTGCACTATTCATGGTGCAATTTGTATTGGATACGATCATGTCAGTACTCCAGTGAATGCCAAATATTATGGGAAATGTTTACACCTTACAAAAATAGACAAATAAAAAAGATGTTATGATAAATTTCTAACAATACAAAACACCCATGTTTATTGCAAAGGAATTGTGAATTAACTAAATATTATGAAAGACAAAAATATACAAACTTTTTGTGTGTTTTTAGATCTTAACAGATATCCTGTGTTGCATCTTCTATTTGCTGTTTACACTATTTAGCTCATTCATGCTTTCTCCTGCCACTGGAACCATTTTTCATCTTCCTTGTAAGCATTTGTTTTGTACTTTTTACACAGAGAGCAATCTGTAGTATGTATAGTGGGTGTGCAATACAAGGTACGGGGAGGAAATTCACTGCAGAGCATTGATTACAAAGAAAAAGGTTTTTAGAAAGATGGGCCTACATACTTGGTAGTAATCTAGAAGTGATTTTTTTTTTTTTACGTGATTCCTGTAACCTGTAATGTCTATGGTGCATCTGGGTTGTATCTTAAAGTAAACTTTGAGAACAAAAGTATTGCTGGAACAAAAGACATCATACCAATTGCTGATTGTGTATCATTGTTATAAATCTTAATTTTTCAGTGTTATTAAAATGCATTAATTGGAACATGTTGCATGTTACTGAAACTTAGAGTTTTCATGAGTGCTGTAGGGGTGAGGGAGTAGAGGATGTTGCAAGTTTGTATGGAGCTGGTGGGATGGGACCATACAGCTCACAAATACTGGAGATTACAAACACAAGCTAAAATTACAAGCTATCATATAACATGGCAGCATTTGTTCTTCAGTCTTCAAAGCTGTAAATGAAATGAGATTAATTTGGCTATTCAACTCTGTCCAAGGTATGCTATTCACGGATTTGATGGAGGGGGTCAGTGTTTGTGTGTATGTATTTTGTGTGACTTTTTTGGGGGGTGGGATTTTGTGGTTTTGTTTGCTTCCTGTATGAATTTCTGTGTACTGTTCAAGAAGTGAGGACTTCCTGTGTTCTTGCAGTCAGCAAACCTTGAAGTTCAGTGAATGGTCTTCAAAATAGCTGTCCTGAATGCAAGTTAAATTTGCTTCTAGTTTTATTTTGGTTTCTGGGAGAACAAACAAAAAAAGGAAATGAAAACTAGGCTGGGATAGTTTCTGTTGCTTTCACACACCATCCCCCTCTTGACTCACTCCCTCTTGAAAAAACACTTTGACAACTAGATGCCACTCAGAATTTACTCTTAAAGCAAATATGGAGGTTGGCTGATGCTGAAATTTGGTCTAGAAAGAGCTAGTTGACCAGCAGTGGGACAAGATTTAATGTGTAGGCTTTGCATTCTGTTTGTTAGTAAAAAGTTGCCACATGTCATGATCAGTGCCATTGGTGTGAATAGGCATCTGCCTCTACCAAAATATTTATTTTGAAACTGCTTACCTGTTTTGCCTGATACTTAATATGTAAATAATGAGTTAGGTAAATGTTAGAACAGCTTTTCCCTTCATGCTGCCTTGAACTTTTAACAGAATGGACTTCAGTTAGTTTTCATGGCTTTTTTTTTCGTATGTTGGCTATGTGTGAGCTGTTTGAAATGTTAGATGCATAAAATGGTATCACGGACACTTGTGCTTGTTTAGAGAACTATGTGGAGAAAAGTCGTGCTGTTGCTTGGGGAGTTCAAAGCCTGGCTTAGCTCCAGACTGAGGTGAAGAAGGGGAGGGGAAAGGCCTTGCTAAAAGGGAAGGTTGTGGGCAAAGAACAAGTCCTGGCTGCAGGCCCCTGCTTGGTGCTTGCCCTGGGGCTGGGAGCCTGTACTGCAGAGGAGCTGAATGGGAGGGCTGGTGGGGAAGCCAACTGTGCTGACTAGGTCCTGTATGCTTTTAAAGGGCCTTAATAAAAGATGCAGTTTTGTCTTCCTTTTCCTACCATGCATCTCAAAAGAAAAAAAAATTATCTGGGCTCTTGGTAAAAGCTCTCAGGTTGGAGAATTTCAGGTCATCTTTGTGTCTGAAGCAGCGCAGTCTGGTAGTGTGCTTTGTGTACTGGCTCTCAGCATTCTGCTGTCTGCTCTTGTACGTACAGAAAACTTTTTTGTTGCTTTCCAGGTCAGAATTATCTTTGTAGCTTGCTTTTTATGAGGGCACAAGCAGAAACTGGAAGAACTGTTTACTTGCTGTGTAATATAAGCTGCATACTCTGGGATAAAAGGCTGTCTACAGGAAGGTAGCAATATGGTTGACTGAAGGTGTGATAGGACTTCCTTTCCAATGGACAGCCTCAGGAAGGGGACTTATATAATGTATGGAAGTTGAAATCCGTATTAGCTGTGGTGGAGTACAAATGTGAGCCCCCCAGAATTCAAGTGTTACGTAAGTACAAGGCAGTTCTAGCAGTAACGCAACAAAAGAAGGATGAATTACTGGTTTAAGATCTTCAATATTGTCCGGATCAGTTTTTGTTCATATTCCTTATTACGTATAGTGATGTGCCTTCAGAATTTTGTTTTTATTGTGGAATTTTCTCAATAAGTAATCTGAAAGTTTATACTTAATTAGGAATAATTAATAGTCTTGAGTTTTGCTTGAAGTAGTCTGGCAAGTTGAAATTTTTTTAAAATTTGTTGTTGAAAATTTGTACAATGCATGTAAGGGGGGGGGAAAAAACATTTGTTCAGTTTAGACCTGAGACTTGGTTGCTTTCTCCTCCTCATGCTTGCATGATGCAGCAGTCATAACTCGTGGTAGCTTTGAATGAGCTTCTCTTGCTCTTGTGACTCCATGTGGGACATGAAACTTAATTGTACCAGCTGTGTGACATTTTGGATTTGGGAAAGAGGCTGTGGTTCTGGCCTGTGTTTACATGGCTGACCTGTACTAAAGGACTGGTAGTGAAAAGGGCCTTTCTACAAGAGTCTCTTATCTGTCTGCTCTGTTGCTGAAAACTTTTTGTGATAACCAGATGCAGGTGTAGTGTGTAGCATAACACATTGGGACAGCACACCAGGGCTCTTGGAGTAAAGGTATTTGTAAACTTTGTCAAACAGGGTATCCACGGATGGTCTGTGACTTAACATCTAAAAGAAATACAGTAGTTAATTTAGTGTGCACATTCTTAAAGGCACTAAATGCTCAGCTCCAGAAAAATGTGAGAATAATTATGATTTTTTTGTAGAGTGAATGAATGATAGACTATAAGAATCCAGGCTTCCTTCAAGATACCTTAAAATGAGGGAGATAGATAGTTATAGCCCTTTGCTGTGTAAGAAACTAATGTGAGGGCATTAAACTGATTCTAGCCATCACACTGCAGTGAGTCAAACTGTTTCCCTTCCTGGTGATGTAGAGATAGGCTGATTTGTTTTAAGAGAAGCCTGCAAAGGAGGAAAGACAGGTTAAATGCAACTGCCCCAAATAGTAACAGGTACCTCTTCAAAAGCCACAAAGAACATTGTTGGTGTCTTGAAAAAATTTAGGATTACACTCTTTTATATCGTGGAGACTGGTGTCTTTTGTAAAGGACTTCTTCCCCTGTTGATTTATTCAGGATTTTTAAGTTCAGCCTTGTAGGATTAAGGCTGATGCACTTGATTTAAAGTTACCAAAAGCTGACTGAAATGTAGGGTAGCGTCCCTGGTTTTGTAAAACTCGCATATTGACACAATTTTACCCCAGTCCTATTGCTGGCATAAATGAGAGGCTGATGATAGCAGTTACAGGGGGATTGCCAGTCAGGAGCACGAGGGTACATAAGGTAAGATGCCATATATCATGTGGTGGCTTCACATTCCTGCCCATTTGGTGAGATGGAAGATAAAGGGTCCCTTTCCTATAGAGATAAAACACTGAATAGCAGTTCTGTGCTTCAGTTCAGGAAGGAGACCATGTAGCATTATCTTTCCTGGAAGTTGGCCTCCCCTGTTGCAGAATACTTGGGGATATATATTGCCTTTTATTCAAATAAAGACTCAAAAATGCACCAGTAACATTTGATTATAAAGGTTAAGAAGAAAAAAAAATCTGTAGTATTGGATCATATCCAGTATGAATACAAATTTGCATCCATAATCCCCCACCCAAAATGTTTTATACTTCAGTGCTGAAAAGTCTGGAATTTCCTGTTAATATTCATTTGGCTTACATTTCCAGAATGCTTTGAAATAATACCTAGTGTGTATATATAAATATAATATAGTAAACTCTTTGTGTGTACACACACATATGTATAGTGCGTACTATGCAATTATATCACTTGTATACAAGGAATTAGAAATAACCAGGTATATCAATTCCTTGTGAATATGTGGTTACTATAATTGTAACATAGGTTATATTGATGTAAAAGTTCACCTTACGTGTGTCAGTAACTACTTTAACTAATTTTAAATTATGACAAAAACTTACATGCTAATGAGGTATTTGAGGAAAAATTGCCTAACACAGCAATAACAAAACTTGTTTCAAGCTAGCAGCAGGTCTGTTTTGTCTATATTTTGTCTGTTTTAGCACTGTGGAATTCTGTGTGCATAGGCAGATGTACAAGGAAAATTAATGCCTGCTTAGGGGAGGTGTATGTGATTGCCAGGAATCTAAGATACATTAGAAAGCTTTGGCATTTTCAGTGCTTATAGTATTTCTGTCGTCTTCATTGTTTTTATATATCCTGCCGTGGCCTTTGTTTTTCTTAAGCAGAACTGGCTAGCTTCAGTAGCTGTAAAGTACTAAATATTCACAGAACAATTCTGCTTGGAGGGGACCCCTGAATGCTGTCTGTCTCCCAGCCTCCTGCAGAGAACCAGGTCAGTGTTGAACTGGGACAGGATTGTTCAGGTTTTTTTTGTGTGTGTGTGTTTTTGTGTTTTTTTTGTTTGTTTGTTTGTTTGTTTTTTTCTCTTGGGTCTCAAACCAACAGGGACTGAGATTCTGCACCCTTTCTGGGGCCCTTCTTGTAAGGGTATTTTTTTCTTCTAGTTGACATCCCCCTGTGTCAATTTTTGCATATTATTTACACTAAAATCTTGTACCAATTCAGATGACATTTGAGAAAGGCTTCTAACTCAGTGTGCAAACTGTGCGTGTTAGGAGGGAAAGAACAGGAGATTACATCTATAGATGCCTTGTATATGTGGCCTTGTAGAAGCTGAACGCGAGTTCAGGCTTTGAAGAAGAAAAGGTTTAAGTATGGAATTTTTTGGGGGTTATGTGCAGTTTACAGATTATGGATTTATTTATGGAATAATAAATGCCTATCTACTCTGATGTAATGAATACATTGTGATGAAAAAATATATTAGTTCTATTACTTTGCAGTACTTTTTCTTCCATCATGCCTCAGAAGTCTTTACCACCTTTATTCTTGATACATAGCTTATAAATGAGGAGATTAATTTTCTGACAAACTGCAAATAACTAAAGTTGTTGGCTCATGGTTTTCTTCCTTTGTTATTCCCTTGTGCTGGTGCATATCAAGCTAACCTCAGGTAAGGAGGCTGTGCTGACTGAAGCTCTGGGACTAACCTGTTGTCCTGCTTGGCTTCAGTTTGTAGGCTTTATTTTGGCAGCTGTCCAGGCTGAGAATTGGAGCTAGTAGTGTTTTTTTTTTTTTAGGCTTAGTTCCAGTAAGAGATATTACTTTTATGTTCTGTTGTATGTGTTTCAGGTTGGAGAAGGGAGAATGAAGGGGTGTTGTATGTTTATACACCTAATGTAAAACCCCATATTTGTAGCTAATCATATATATATTTATGTATATTTATGTACGGCATATATCAGGCTGACTAACCGTGGCAATATCGGGCTTTCTAAGTTTGTGGGGTTTTGCTTCCTCCTTCTACCCCACCCCTTGAATTGTTGCAAGTCGCTTTCTGTGTTTCCCAAGTTACCTCATCACTTCAGACATTTGAAATTCTGATGTAAACTGCACTGTCTTGCTAAGTCTTGAGTCATTTACAGTAGGTGATTTGAGTCTTGCATAGTAATACAGAATTAGTTATTACTCTCCCCTCTGTTTTGTTTACACTTTTCTTTAGTCATATCAACTCAAAACTTGAATCATAAGCTTTCTGATGTTGTGATAGACAAGTTGCAATGTAGACAAGAGACTAACACATGCTTGGAGGCTGCAATGTAGTGGTGACTTCTCTGATTATCAAGCTGTCCTGTGCACATCAAATACAGCCACACCACAATCCCATTGGAAGACAGGTGTCTTGGAACCTACCTCATATGTACTTATGAGCTTAAATCATGTGAAAATGGATATGTGGTTGGGATGAATCCAACTGCTGAGTAGTGCTCTTTCTGCAGTGAAGTGCTTAACAAATTTTTCGCATGCAGCAATTCATGTAGTTTTATTCAGATTAAAGATTGTGTCAAGGAGATACAATAGCTTAGTGTTTCAGATGGACTGTATAACAATCTGAACTAGTTTCTAAACAGGTTTGAACATGCAGTATAATAACTTTGAGAATTTGTTTATATTTCTCTTTAGATGATAATGCAAATTAGTTAATGACTAGTATTTCTTGTCTTTGTATTCATTCTCACTGAAGTCTAGAAAAAGTCCTAGAAAACCTAGTGGCTCGTGGCTTAGACAGGAACACCCTTTGCTGGATAAACTGGCTGGATGGCCAAGCCCAGAGAGTCGTGGTGAACAGTGTTAAGTCCTGGTGGCGGCCGGTCACCAGTGGTGTTCCCCAAGGATCAGTTTTGGGGCCTGTCCTGTTTAACACCTTTATCAATGACCTGGATGAGGGGATCGAATGCTCCCTCAGTAAGTTTGCTGATGACACCAAATTGAGTAGGTGTGTTGACCTCCTTGAGGGTAGGGAGGCTTTGCAGAGGGATCTGGACAGGCTGGACTGATGGGCTGAGGCCAATTGTATGAGGTTCAGTAAAGCCAAGTGCCAGGTCCTGCACTTTGGTCACAACAACCCCCTGCAACGCTACAGGCTATGGGGCAGAGTGGTTGGAAAGCAGCCCAGCAGACAGGGACCTAGGGATGCTGGTCAGCAGCCGGCTGAACATGAGCCAGCATTGTGCCCAGGTGGCCAAGAAGGCCAATGGCATCCTGGCCTACATCAGAAGTAGCGTGGCCAGCAGGACTAGGGAAGTGATTGTGCCCCTATACTCAGCACTGGTGAGGCCGCACCTTGAATCCTGTGTTCAATTTTGGGCCCCTCACCACAAGAAGGACATCGAGGTGCTGGAGCAGGTCCAGAGAAGGGCAAAGAAACTGGTGAAGGGTCTGGAGCACAGGTCTTATGAGGAGCGGCTGAGGGAACTGGGGTTGTTTAGTCTAGAGAAGAGGAGGCTGAGAGGAGACCTTATCACTCTCTACAACTACCTGAAAGGAGGTTGCAGTGAGGTGGGTGCTGGCCTCTTCTCTAAAGTAACAAGTGACAGGACAAGAGGAAATGGCCTCAAGTTGCACCAGGGGGGGTTTAGGCTGGGTATTAGAAAAAAATTCTTCACTGAAAGAGTGATCAGGCATTGAAACAGGCTGGCCAGGGAAGTGGTGGAGTCACCATCCCTGGAGGCGTTCAAGAAACGTGTAGATGTGGTGCTTAGGGATATGGTTTAGTGAGTTAGGTGGTGTTGGGTTGACGGCTGGACTTGATGATCCTTGAGGTCTTTTCCAACCTTAATGATTCTATGATAGGAGCAACTTTTCGACTGAACCTTAGCTGTGTATGAAAAAAGCATGCTTTTTGCTTGCTCATCTTCTGTGGGGGTACACTTGGTTGCCTGGGACTATTTACAGACATTTCTTAAGTACACAGTTTCTAATTATACTTTTAGGATGTTGATATTAAATTATAAACACTTTGCATTGTGGACTGTATAGATGTTTAAGAGTACTTGGCTTTCCCTGTTTGTCCTGTCTGCAGTGAAAGCAGTTAAGAATTAAACTTAGACAAGCTTGTGGTGTGAAGTCAATGTGGTGCTTCTGCTAAGGTGCCTGAAGCTGTTCTGATAATGTAGAAGGTAAAGTAGCTCAGTTGTGGTCCTCTCCCTACTCCCACATCCCTCCAGATCTTATTTCCAGTCACTGGAGGTAATGCTTTCTTCCTCAAAACTGTCTTCTAAAAGGACTACTTTTCTTCATCAGCGTTACAGGGAGCCCAGCTAGCAGACCAGGCATGCTTGGTGAGTTGAATATGTGGGCTATATGAATAGCCCTGTTCAGCTACTGAGCCTAAATAGAAAACATTCCTTGATCAAACCAGTGAAGACTGATCAAAACTGACAGTGATCAGCAACAAAAGCAAAAGTGAACCTTCCTTCCCATCCTGTGTTTAATGCTTGTTTTTCTATGTATTATTTATATGTAAAAATCTCACACATGCTTTTCTTTCCTGGAGTACTGTGAAGTTTTCTTTATTTCAATAAAATAGGAAATCTAAATGTGTGTGACAAATACTTAAAGGCCAGAAAGAAAGCTGCATTGGGAGTGTATTTGTGTGCATGAGAAAGGGAAGACAAAACACCTTTTAATTTGGTGTGATACTGTAGGTTTATAGTCACACTAGATGAGAGGAAAACTGACACAGGAGCGAGGTTTGGTGCAGTAGTAGAGAAGCTGGGTGTTGCTATGGGTACCTTTCCTTTACTGTCTTTTTGACAGCCTCTTAAGATGGCTATCCACTTAAATCTGTTTAAAGTTTGACAAGGAAACAGCGTTATAGCAAGGGGGATTTTTGTTCGGTTATCAGGAGATGAGAAGTTTTTTATGCAACTTTCTAATGTGACTCAAATACTGGACTACTTGAATATACAAGCCGTTGATCTGATCCATTAAATCAAGACTTTGTTTATTATTTCTGGAACATCTTTTAAAAGCAAGTTAAGTAAGATTTATGGAAATTAACAATGAAGTTGTAGCAAGGGCAACTGTGCAGTTTTCTGTTGGGAAAATCAAATAACAATTTTTACTACATAATGTGCCTGCTAAACTGAGTTGAATGGCTAGGGTAGTGAGGAATGTCTGGTGTTTTATTTGAAATAATCAGAAGTGACTTCTGATTTAAAAAGCTTTTTCTTGTTTGGTAGACAACTAAAACTTTTGATTCTTAACATTCAAGAGGTAATAACACTTTCACGCCAAAAGGGCAAGTGTTACTAAGAAATTGTTTTTTTTCCCCTGACACCTCCTGTGTAGCTACTCCTTTTAGTTTGTGTTTTGATTACAACTTCATAGTAGTGGTGTAGGAATCACTGACTCTTTCCTCCAACTAGACTTTGATATCTGTTAATATGAAGATAGTCTGTTAGGAATAGTTGTCAGTGGAATCAAATGGGAATTGATGTGCTGTTATTTACAGCTTCATTAAGAAGAATTCTGGTAAATAAAACATTTGAGTGGGTCATTTCCAGATTAGGTGTTTTTAAGCATATGTTAATATGATGAGTAGAAACCAAGCTGGAAGGTTTCACTAATAAATACATTATTCTAAGAGGCAAAATAAACTGTTTTTAATATGGAGAAAAATCTACCCCACAGTTTTCAGTTAAATAGTGCTGAATAAAAAGGAGTTTGTGTACTGAAAGTAAAAATGCGTTAGTAAACCAGATAAATTAATTTGTTTTACTGTATTGTGCCCCTATTACAAACAAGTTAATAATTATATTGTTCCTGTAGCTTACCTGGAAATGTGATTAATGTTCAGTATTGCATATTCTAGTGTATTTTGGCAATATGTGAACCTGAATGTTTAACAAGAACACAATTTCAAATTAAAGTAATAAATCAGAGTTACTGAAGTAAGGCCTGCGGTATGCCACACTCCTGTGGACATTGGGAGAGCAGTATTTTGTCTCATGCGCTCTTGGCAGCGAAAGCCTCTCTATCAGCTACTGTCTTTCCAGTCACGCTTAGTGTTCATGTCTTTGCTACATGCTCTGCTGATTACCTTGGAAAAGGGCAATGCTGTAACTGTTCATCTGACCTTTCAGTTTATTTTCTTTTGTGTAATATGAAACATGAACTAACACAGTCTTAGTCTGCTGGTTTCTAGAAAGAAATGTGTTTCTATATACTTCTGGAGCTTTCTGATCAGCTTATGATGGAGTTTCTCTGTAGTTATGTTAATTCAAAAAGAAATCCATCAAATTGCTTTGGATATCATCACAACAGAGAAGCCAATTATTGTAGCTAAAAGAGGGTTTTTAGTGTACAATCCATGAATAATTAAGACTACTTAGTAAAGGGATAGTGAGACATCTCATACCTAAAGCGTTTATCTGATTTTTGTTTTACACATCTGAACACCATAAACCAAGTATACTACTGGTGAGTTTATTGCCTTATATACAAAGAAAAAATATTTAGATCTCATATTATTTTGTAATTTCTGTCTTATTTAGACTGTTCCTTGTGACAGGGAAGCTGTCTTCAGTGCTTTGGCATATACAGAATATACATAGCTGTGCTGTTCTGGGAAGTTTTAAGACAGCTTAGCTGCCCCCAAAAACCTTGCAATACTGTGTTTTTTGGGGGCTGTCTGTTAGTTTAAAAAAGTAACTATATGCTTCTTGTCTCAATAGAGGGTAAAGATAAAATGGCTTTCTTGTAGCAAGTGTATATACTTATGTATACACTTCTCTTTCTTCTCCCTTGCTTGATGTCTCTAATTTGCTAAGTGTCTGATGGAAAGAAATTGCCTCTTGCTCCTCTAAACACTAGTAATTTGTTACACTTACCCTGTGAGGTGCATCCATGTGTTTCCAGTAAACTGAAGGGGGTGATACATGAACAAGCATACGTTGAAGTGGCTAAGAGACCCTCTAACTGTTGTGGGGAAGGGTGTTCTTAGAAGTGGGATTGGTTTAGGTAAGTCAGTGGAATTGTTACTAAATGATTGCATTAAGTTTGCATTTGATACATCGTGTAGTCATTCCTGCATTTGTTTCTGAATTGAGCGCTGTGTATGCATTATGGAGCTGATGGCAAAAAACATTACAGCTGTCAAATGCTGGTGAAGCCACTAAATTATCCTAATGTTTCAAGCAGAGAAGAAGCTTGCTTCTAGTCTCCTGTATTGTGCAGAAAGCACTGTGCCAGAATTTAAGTCAGCAAATAATCTTGTTAAAATACTACTGAAACGTATTTATTAGACTTCATAGCTTAGGTCTTTACATCTGTTAGAAATAGTAACTGCTGGTAGGTTGTAAAGAAAAAGTCTGCAGTTTCCCTTTATTTTCTGCTAGTTTTTGTTTTGTTGTGCTGTTGTGGTTTAAGGCCACCCAGCAACTAGGCACAATACAGCTGCTTTCTCTCTCTGATTTGGTGAGATGGGGAGAAGAATGACAAGAACAAAAGATGAAAACTGGTGGGTTGAGACAAGAACAGGGAGGGATCACTTGCTACTTATTGTCATGGGCAAGAAACAGACTTGATTTAAGGAAAACACAAGCCAACTTCATTTGTTAATAATCAAAACCAGAGTAAGATAATGAGAAAGAGAACTGCATCTTAAAAAGGCACCTTCCACCCACCTGTCTCTTCTTTCTGGGCTCACAAGCTTTACTCCTTATTCCTCTACTTTCTCCCCACCGGCAGAGCAGGGGAGGCAGGGAATGGGGGTTGCGGTCAGTCCATCACATGTTGTCTCTGCTACTGCTTCTTCAGGGGAGAGCTCCTCACAGTCATCCCCTGCTCCAGCGTGGGGTCCCTCCCACAGGAGACAGTCTTTCCCAAACTTCTCCAACATGGATCCTTCCCCCAGGCCACAGTTTTCCACTAACTGCTCTGGTGTGGGTCCCTTCCATGGAGTAATGGCCTCCTTTGTGTGCATCCACCTGCTCTGGTGTGGGGTCCTTCATGGGCTACAGGGTGGTATCTGCTCCACCATTGAATCTCTATGAGCTGCAGGACAAGCTCTGCTCAGCTTCTGTGGGCTGCAGGGGCACAGCTGCCTCACCATGGTCTTTACCACAGACTGCAGGGGAACCTCTGCTCTGGTCCCTGGAGCACCTCCTCCCCATCCTTCAGTGGCCTTGGTGTCTGCACAGTTGTTTCTCTTGCATCCCACTCTTGGCTACAGGTTCTTTCACTGGCTCCTAAAGAGCTTCTGGCTTTCAGGCGGGGGCTGCACTGGGTTGGCCGGGCCACGGCTGTGGCGGTGGATTGGCTTGCGGCAGAGGCTGGACTGAGGTCCTGCCGCTGCTCCCTGTGCTCTGCCTCCTCTTCAGTTTGTTCATTTGCAGAGTTGGATTTGGTTTGGAGCTGGAGAAATCCAGCAGTTTCTCACAGGGGCCATCTCTGCAGTTGGCATCTCTGCCCTGCTACCAAAATCGACTTGGAGCTTGCAGTAGCTTCTTACAGGAGCCATCACTGTAGCCTCTTCCCTGCTACCAAAATGCACCACACAAACCCAAAACACGTACTCCTACATGCTAGACTGTATATTGTTGTTAGGTCTTGACTTGCTTGTCACTGCACTTTAAATTATTTTGAGCAGTGGTGATGCTGAATCAGTCACTTGTCCTGTATGAATAACTTTAAAAAGAGCAAGTCATTAATTATCCCCAAGCGAATATTTCAGAATTTTTAACATACTGCATTTGGTTTGAGACAGAAAGCTGCATTACCTTGTTGCGGTTATATCAGCACATACCTTTCCATACTGAAATCATGGAACATCCACAGAGGGTTGGGAATTTGTATCTGTTTGCTTACCATGGAAAGTGCCCAGAAATTGTAACTAACTGATGAATTAAGGTGTTGTGGGAGTTATTGCATTTCTCCCTAAACTACTTCTGCTTCCATTTCCAGTGTAGCTTCCAGTATTACAGATCTGTTCTAATTGGAGCAAAGTCATAAGGACACTCAAATTAATGCAATTACTTGAAGGAGATTTTTGGATGTAGCTAATGAAAAACCCACTATCTGTGTGGGATTCAGCAACAGCAGACACTGCTGAATCTCTTGCCCTCCCTCTGGTCTTTTGGGTAAATTTCAAATAACCTCCTGGGGAGACCAGAAAAGCACAGAGCAGAGCTGTCCTGTCTGCTGGAAAGGAAGAAATGAGAAGTTGCATGTTCGCATTCATTATCTGCAGAGTAGAGAAAAATTGGAAAAGTTGCTTTTTGAAATTTTTGCCTTTCTTGCTTGCTCTTGTGAGTTTTCTCTTAGGTGGTCTTTTTTAGTAATTAGTAATAAAGCACTTCAGTAGGAGTAGTAACAGATACGGTTTAACTGTATAAGTTCCTTGTTGGAATAACTGTATTCCCAAATTATTTGGATAACAGTTAATTTTATTGCACCTGAAAAGAACTTAGTGTCATTGGACAACCTGCAGAATCCTTCATTTTCAGCTGAAAACGTGTGCTAAATTGCCTCTGACTTGGGAGAGATACAAAGTACTTGAGTAATTTTAGTAGAGCAACTAGAACCTCTGAGAATAGCTACACGCAGACTTAAGCTGATGATTTAAGAAACGTGTAGCATCTTTACTTTTAGCTTGCAGAAAAGCAAAATTAAATGATCTTCTCTTTCTGCATCTCTGTAAATATCAGCCCCTGGTATCCTGTACTTGTAGAGCATGTTTCAGAATTCTTCTAACACTTAAAAGGTTACATGTGTTCAGGTGTTGCTTAATCTATTTAAATATAATTCTGCTGTTCTGAAATAGTTGCACCTACCTGAGATTTACTGTACATTTACTTACAGTTTTCCTTAAGTGTGATTACTGTGTGTATTACTCTGAATAGTCAAATGAAAAGTAAGGTGAGGTGGAGAAAAGAACAACAAAAAAACCCACGTGTTTTGATACACGTTCAGTCGTGATGAATGAAGTTGAAGAAGCAACTGCAACTGGAATTTGCTTCTGCTGCATAATTCTAGTTCAACACGGTCTGATGCATTTGATTTGTTGGACTGCGGAAATTTGCTTTAGGAAGAACTTGGTCGATGCTACTACTATCTTACTTCAATCTGTGCCCTTGTAAGCAGTTGAATGAGGACAGTTTGAGGGAAACTTACCTACAGAGTAAAGGAGAAAATGAGAATCAGGGACTTGGTTTTCTGAGCAGGGACTCTGCACTGGCTTTAGTGTCAGTGAAAATGTTTGTAACTGCACCTTCAAAGCGATAGCAGCAATATTAGAAAAAGTAATTTGTGAATGGCCCCATGCTCCTTATTTTGAAATATTCAGAGGTGTTGCATCTGTGTTTTCAACTACTATTTTCATATTTTCATTTCCTTTTTCTTCTATGAAGTGGTAGGGGTCACAGCAGGAATAGAAATGGGAATTATTAGTGATGATTTTTTTCGAGATTGTCCAGTTTCATACTCCTACTTGCTTCTCCTTTGACTACTTTGAAATAAATTAATTCTGCTCTGGCTTTCCAGGAAAACCTCATGAGAGTACGGTACAGTCTTTATCAGAGACCTTACAGCTGTGTTTCATGAGATGGCAACTACCACTTCTGTGATTTACACATGGTGGTTAAAGATACCTGTTGCACATGGTAGGCTGTAGTGTGGTGGTCAAAGAGCTGATGCCCTTGATCTAGTGAGTGTGGAACACGTTGCTCTTTGTAGATGTATCAGAGGCAGGAATGCCTATTTTCCAGGCATGCTCTATGAAATGCCACAGCATGTTGCTTGTCGAATTTCGCTAGTTACCCTGGGGGCTGTGGCAAACCACAGGGGAATCTGTTTTCGTAACATAGTTTCCTGAGCAAATTTAACTGCTCTAGATGAACACTTTTGACTAGATGCATAGTGGCAAGAGCTGCTTAAGTAGAGAAGTTTGTGACCTAAGTGTTAACGTCAAATCTTCAGATTCAGAATTCTTCTTCTGTAGCTATCAAGGTGTTTCACAGAAGCAGTTACTGTTTTCATGTTCAATGTAGGCACTTAGATGATACCCGTGACTGCTAGTTGATATCAGCATTGCAAGATTTTTGGATATCATTCTCTAAAGAGTGGGACTGCTTCCTGAGCCTTTCTTGGTATGTAATTTAAACCCAGCTGTTAATGCTTTCTCATGTTCCTCCTAGTAGACTATCAGTACTAAAAGTGGCAATATTCAACTCCTTACTTGCCAAATTTCAGTGTGGCTTTATTTGAATAATACATTATTGTAGAAGAATAAACCTTTAAAAATTGACAGTTTATTCCAATAGAGAAGTAATCTGTCAATGGTATTATGTTGGTGAAAGTGTGGTGCATTTACACTGATTATTTGGAATTTTTGTTACAGTTTTTTGACCCATTTGATTGTCTACAGGGATCATAAGATAGAGTGGATCTATACCAAAACGGAATGTTTTGATGGTCTGTCCACATTAGCAGGTGAATGCGTTTCATACTGCCTAACTCTTTTAGCTCACCATTGGCCCCAGTCTTCCTACACTCATAGTGGGTTTCATTCAACAACTCTGAAGCCAGTGTGCAATCTCAGTATTGCTACAGAGATGGTTTGAATTCATGTTTACAAGACGTACAGATGCTTTAGAATCAAAAACCCCAAACTATAAGTGCCCAGAGTAGTCAGTGGAGCCCTGTTCTTTACCCCTTAGTACTATGACTAGAAAACTGTAACAAAATTTCAGGTCAATCTTAATTTCGGAGCAGAGGATGATGGTATGTTAGCCCTCAAACAGAACTACTGTGTGGGGATGTTAGAAAGATCCTATGATTTCAGTGAAGTGCTGTAGCAGTTTTCCAGTGATAGTAAATGTGGAGGGGGCGCAAGGCAGTTTGGAAAATGAATTTCAGAAATCTCGGTAGCTTTATGAATAGCATTGTTCGTGATATGTCAGTGATGGCATAGGACAGGATTTGTTGGCCTCTTTGCTTTCCTGTTGCCTGTTTTACTGTACAGCTTCTTCGGTGGCAGAGTGAAAGTTTGAAAATAAGAGGCAGCATTCCCCTAAGAGGCTTCAGGATTAAGCTGAATAAACAGGATAAGTTGTGTCAGAATCTAAAACAGTTTGTTTAAATGAGGAGGAAAGAGGGGAAACAACTAATTTTCCCTTTCTGCTTTTGATCTTTTAGTCTTTCCAACACCCACATTGGAAGAAATGTAAAGAAATGTAACAGACTTAAGTAGCTAGCTTTTATTGTCTTTTCTTTTGGACTGTAGCTTTATTTTTAACACTGACATTACTGTAAATGTTTGTATTTATTGGGAAATGGGAGGATTTGGCTACAGAGTACCTTACTGGGCATTTTCTTTCATATCCTTTACTCTTTAGTATCTGCAGAATTGGGATTTCCATATGGACACTAGATACCATTATCAAAGTCACTTCTATTTGCTTTTATGTTTTGAAAAAATCAGCATTAATACTGGGCCGATATTGTAGAAACAAATTATGGCACAAAAACTGGTGTGGAGGAGAAGCATCTAAAAGATGAATCACTACTAAAATCAGCATCATAAGCAGAAGAGGGACTACAATGACAGTGTTGACACCACAAATCTTAAAGTAAACTGATCTGTAAATTGAAATTACTACAATTTTATAAAGTATTAGAATGGGCATAAAAATGTCCAGAAGTTCTGCAGCTGTCTTGGAGTTCAGCACCAGACTGATTAATTGAGGATATCTTGTATGCTGCTAAGGCCTTTTTGGTTAATCTAAATAGAAACCAAGTTTTAGTTTCCTATCTGCTTAAATCTAAAAGCTTAAGATATGAGAATACCTTTTTGTCATTTTATAAGGTGGCCAAGAAGGATTTAGTACCTCTGGTTGCTTGGAAGAATAAAGACCTGAAGGCTTTATGTGGAACCCTAATTCAGTATTCTGACTTGCCATCAGACTTTAATAGTCTGCCAAAAGTCTTATTGCACTAAGGCAGATGACTTTGGGGAGGAAGGGAAGGCTTAACTTTTTTGTTCTTGTGCTGCATATTGAACCTACTAATTTTAATGTATGCTTGAGACTTTTAACGGGATCAATAGCAGAATGAAGTCAGTAGTGACAGGAACTGCAGCATCGGGAGGGTTTTGTACACTGTGATTACCAAATACATAGAATGTTATTTCTTCGGATAAGAACTGTGTAGCTTTGCATTGAACTGAAAGATTTCAGGCCATCTTTTTCTCTGAACTTGTTCTCTGATAACTGTATGCTTTTGTATAAGTTTTAGGTCTCTAGGTATCTGTAAGACAAAATATTTGAGGGTGGTTTAATGGTAGAAGTGTGAGGAATAAGTGCTCACCTGAAATCTAAACCCTTAAGTGGCTACAGAGTTAATACTGTCTTTACTCCTTCACTATGAAGCTTATTTTATTGGCAAGATACTTTCTTTCTGGATAGCTGTTATACTAATTCACATTTGATGTTTTAATCCTGCTTCTGTGGAAAGTCAGCCAATTTCTACGCTTCTATTGTAAGTGTTTAAACAAAGCTGCATATAAAGCAAAGGATTTAAGCAATGCTGTGTTACAAATTATGAATGTAACAATAAGAAAAGACTGTTGTGACCTTTTTTCAAATGATGTTTATGATTACCAGTATTTCACAGTGAAATAGTGGTAGAGAAGGGGCAAAAAATGCTGATGTAAAAGTATTATTCTGTTACCAAATGTCATGTTTCAAGCTGGGTGTATGTGTGCTTGGGGAAGTGCCAAGACTGTGAAGTCTTTGTTTCTAGTAAGTTTGAAGAAAACACCTAATTTTGGTATTTTAGTTTTAAGCCCCATTGGTCTGTTAACAGATGTGAGATGAATGGATATGTGACTTGACAAGCTTGCTTTTTTGTAAGAACTCCTGGAGCAAGGAATACACCAAAAGCAACTCCCTTCCACTCTCCATGCTTTTCAGGTGTGTTTAGTCATACCTGCCTGTAGTAAGGATCATGATGTACAACTTTTTCTAGTTACTTCAGACCCTGTATACCTGAAGTTCTCTGCTCAATTTACCTTTTTGTCTCAAAGGCAATGGTTGAACTTTTCAAGGCGTACCTGGGTGCACTTTTTACCTTGTAGTACCTCATCCGTGTTAGCTTTAATGCAAGGAAATAGAAAAATCTTAAAACTTCTGTCATTCATTCAACTGTGAAGACCTGAAAAGTATGAAGGCAGAAGGCAGCCTGTTGTCCTGACTTGTAGCTCTGGATGCTGTTTTTGACCCTCTTCATGACCCTCTTCATGTCCAGAATTTTAGGAGGTGGTCTCACCTTTAGAACGTTCCGAGTGTCCAGAGTCTGACATATGAGTATGTATGCATAACTGAACATGACATAACTTTCAGTATTAAGAGGGGATCATGAAATGCAGTCTTATCAATCTAATGTCAAACTCTCTTCTCTTAACACTTGTATGCTATTAGCGACCAGTGTAAATCATTGGAATTGGTTGAACAAAAGCTTTTCCTGTGCGTAATCCTGGGGTTTCAGTTTGGAAGATAAAAAAATTTCATTAATGTAGAAATGAAAGCCAAAATTTCTGTGAAGGTAAAACCTTAAGTTCCCTACATCTGAATCATGAGAATGTGCTTAACTGAATCCTTTCCTTTAAAGCAGCAACAGATACAGAACTATGCTTCCGCTGTTTTATAAGACCTTCTGTGACAGGTAACCTTGTCCTTTGTCCAGATGTGTTCCATCTCCTGAGATGGAGTTTTTAGAATAGTTCACAGCACAAATAGTTGATCCATTTCAGAAGCTGGTGCATTTTTCATTAACTTTGGTATAATTTCAGAAGGTGGTTTAAAAGAAAAACAAAAAACTGAATGCTTTCTAGAATATAATCTAAAAAAGATAGTGGAGAGTTCTAATTGTTTCAATAATTGTGATTTCTGCAATGATGATAACAGCAGTAATACCTGAATCAAGTTACTTTATCGCAAGCACTGTGCCTGTGCACAAGTTGAAGGAGTGTTGTTACTCAGTGTACATGATGCTGTACTACTTGTTCAAAATTTGTCCTGTATAAAAAAACTTATTATAATAATATTTCACATCCCGGATTGACAGCTTTTCTGAAGTGCTTCCTTCTTTGACTTCCATCCTCCAAAATAAATTGTTTAATTGAGCATGTAAACTTGCTCACCACCATTGCAAGGTGGGAAAAAGAGTGGTCTTTTTTTACAGTAATACTTATGATCACTTAAGTGTTGTGGTCTCTTTGTTTGCCTAAACTTTGAATTTACTGAAAGACAAAAAGCAAAACAACGGATGTACTCTTAGTGCTTCTGTAACGAGAATCCAGAGCTTACAATATGTGTGTTACTGTCCGTGATCTTTTTCCTAAAGACATGAATCGTATAATTGCTTTCTAAAAGTCCATTTTAATCTCTCCCACCCCATAAACCAACTCTCAAATCCTGAATTTGTTTGCTGCTTATTTCTTACAAATGAGATGAATGGGTTTGATTGGCCTCTGCTAGGGAGGACTCAAAGAGCAGTAGACAGTTGACATGTGTTTGCCTCTGGGTTATGTTAAGTGTATCATAGCCTTTTTCTTTTCTGCAAAGAGATTTCAATCCTTCTCTGTGACCTGCTGTTCTTCTCTGTTAATAAATGTATCATCTCCTTCGTCTCCAGTTTTCAAAGATTTGTATGACTGACTTTTGTTTGAAGATGAAGCTTACAACTTCTTCCTGAATGTGGGGAAATATCACATCCAGCCAGAGCTGTTCTTAAAGCTGTAAAAATGTCTTTGTACTAAGTATGGGGCGTGGGGGAAGATGACTTTTAAGTAGATAACGTATTCTGAAGCACATTTTCTGTTTTAAGTATGTGAAATTCGTCGTTTGTTAGATTTTTTTTTTTTTCTGGAGTTAACAACAGATGGTTACCTATAGCATATTCAAAAGGGTTCCTGTTTCAGCTGCAGTGGAACTACTTAAAAATAATACATGTGACAGGAAGCAATTTCGAAACAGGTTATATATGGCTGAGAAATTGGAATTTACAGATAGTGCTGTGTTCTTGTATAATACAGCTGACATATATTAAAGGAAGGCTTAAAAATTTAAGTAAAGTGATACAAATCAAAATACTTTTTTTTTTTTCCAAGGGGAACCCTTCAATAATGGAGTAACTTTTGCCTTTACCAAATGTCATATGTTGAACTTTTGAGGCTGTTTATGACTTGCTCCGTGTTTTTGTGTTTAAACATTATTTATATAAGTCTCTCTGTTTGGAGTTGGTTAAAACTCAGGTCAGTCAACTGGGTTTGCATATATATGTAATACATTTATACTTGGAAATCTGAAAAAATATTCCCCCTCAACCACTATAAATGAAATTGATTATCAGAGCAGTAGTAGTTAGTAATGGGCTTCTGAGGATTATACCCATGAGCAAATTTTAAACGAAGGATGCAGATGGATGGGCAAAAGGTTATGTGTATTTGTTATAGTCTATCCTGAGGCATTTTTCAAATCTTTCTCTCTTTAAAGGTGGGCATAAGTCTTCATAATGAAAACTAGCAGATTAACCTTGAAAGTAGTCATAGTACTCTAAATTAATATAAGTAATGTTATTTTACCTTAACCAGTAAACAGACATTTTAATCCTCTACTTTGAATTAATGAAGGGCAAATTAAAAAAAAAAAAATTAAAACAAAGCAAAGCAGTATGTTAAGTCTTGACACTGCAGACAGGATACCATTTTTTTTTTTTTTAAACCAACAAGGTATTACCCCATGGTACTGTTTTGTTTTTTTACTGTTTATTTCTTTTTTCAAAATACAGCAAGTGCAATGATGCAGACAAGTTGTTCTTGCTGGGATTATTACTTTTTTTAATACGTTTCAGAAGAGTCCTTTTCATTTATGCAAGGTGCAAACACATTTCTAATTTACATTGGGGATACCTTATTTAAAACAGAGTACAGGTAGCCTTAATAAAATTCTAAACTGAAGTTTTTAGCTGTGCTTTTTCACATAACAGCTCACATTCTAAGAGTCAAAGTTGACCCTATTGTTCATATTGTTCACTTGATGTGTGTTTCTCGAATTGATGGGCCTTCTCGGAGAAAACATAGCAAAGTATGTCAAAAACCTCCTAGCTGTTACTAGTAGATTTTTACATTAGAGATTTAGGGCATTTCAAGACCTACTGGGGTAAGTAGAGTTTGGTCCAAATAATTACTTCCATGAAGTGATAATTTTGTTTTCTAAATCATTGCAGTGTCAAGGGACTGCAAAGTCTTGATGATGGTCTCTGTAGAGAGAGGTGCAAGGAGATGCTTTCTGCAAGTGCCAGACTAGTTTCTCCATAGTTGTTATATGCTGTACTGCAGGCTTTTCAGTGTCCTGAAATTGTCTGTTAAAATTGGCTGTGAGAGATGTAGCAGGCCTATACAATTCTCCTTAGGAGGCCTGTGTCTGATATTAATAAGATAAAAGAAAAAGTGATAGGCTGTTCAGAGGGTGAAGTTCTCCTGTTGTGTAGTGATACTGTGATTTCCTGATTGCCAATCAGGAATTGTAGTCTTAAATTTAAAGTGCAAACGGTTCCCAGAAAGTAGAAAAAATACAGGCAAACGTGAAGACTGCAACTTCGCACTGTGTAACAACCATGGAAAAACTGTATAGTTTGTATTCACTATTTTTTTTTTCTGTAGAGAACAGTATACCTGATACTGTAGTCTTAAAATATAGCGTGACACTGTCTCAATGTTTTTTTTAAATGTTCTTATGCTTGTTAAGGTAAGAAAGGCACTTACTAAGATTTCTAAAAAAAATCTTATCTATTTTCTTTGAAAGGTATTCTCTGTTTTATAACCGCTTGAAGAACATCGAGGAAAATGAAGGAGGCCTTGATAAGTTTTCAAAAAGTTACAAAACCTTTGGAGTTAACCAATTTGTGGATGGTGGTGTATATTGCAAGGAGTGGGCACCAGGAGCAGAAGCAGTGTTTCTCACAGGTGACTTCAGTAAGTATTTTTAGGAATGTTTCTTTTCTCCCATACTGTGTTTTAGATCATTACCCTCTTCACTTAAAGACAATTTTGTAGCAATGGTGAAATTCTGATAGTAAAATGTATGTCATGGCTTGCTGGTGTTCTGGTGTTTTGTAACTTTATAATCTTTTATTCTGCATTGTAGAACCCTAAGAACATAGGTGTTTCTATTGTATGGTCAGTATTATGTGTATCTTTTTTTTAATACTTATAAGACAGTGACAAAGGATCTAGCCTGATCACACTGCAGCTTTAGGCTGTGTCTAAACTACCTGAGGTTCTTCCTAAAGCTCTACAGTTTGGCTTCTATAAAACTGTATGCAGAGAAGCAGAAATAACCGTGGAATAATTTCCTTTATCTTTGCCTGATCTGATGACGGTGTTGTCCAAGGACAAAGGCCCTTCAAAACTACCACTAATCATGAGAGGTAGACAAAAGTCCTGCTTGGAAATTGGTAACCTGAAATCAGACTAGCCTGCTTATGAAAGAATAGGTGGCGGTCTGTTTTGAGGGGAGGAGAAGGAAGGATGTTAGCAGAAGAGGAAGGTGTCAGGATTACATGAAGGAATCGCATTGCTTGCTGTGAGAACTGGGAAGATATTGGTTCACTTACTTAAAACTTGACACCAAAATCTGAACTTGCTCCTCATTTGGAAGGCTAGCTACATTCAAATTATGTTCTGCAAATTCTTAAACAGAAGTCAGGTGTCTTTTTGTTCTTAAATCCTGTGATACTAATGCTACTCTCTCTCCTTTTTGTTTTGGGGATTTTAATTCTGTTTTTCCCTTTTTACCTCTCTATCCCTTTTTCAGGGTTACATATTAATCCATCAAGATACTAGGAGTTTCATTGCTGGGTCTGACTGAACTGAAACTTCATCTGTGAAATTATTGTGTTCATTTAACTGCATTTCAGAAGAATGGAGTGTTATTTATCCAACTTTTTGTTTTGCAGAAATACTGATCTGGTGAATGTTCAGTGTGTGTATTTATATTGCAAAAAGTATATGAGCTTCCAATTTGAGACAGTTAACTACTTCTGCTTAAACAAAAAGCTGAGAGTTTTCCTTCACTTTCTAAGGAAGTAATGATCTTGAAATTGTAAAACTTGACCGTGAACTTGACAATTATAAGACTTGTTACATATGCCATTAGCTGTAGTATCTGGTGGTGCTTTCTAAAGTACTATGGTTAAGCTTCTGTAAAAGCATGCACAGTAATAAAGAAATAAATGGACTACTCTGCCAGTGTTTTTCAGATCCATTGTTAGGATTTTTTTATATGCTTTGCAACAATCTGTTTCAGTAATGCTTTTCTATAGTCCCAAGATCAATACACTTAGAATAAGCAAAGAAAGTGTTCAAATATTAATGCTATGCTTCAGTTTCCCAACAGTCATAAAATGTATTTAGTTTAATTGTCAGCAACTTATATGTTCTCTTTTTCTGTAAGAACTCAGTGAGAGGGTTGCTCTTCACTGTGATAATTGGAGTCCGTAGAAAATGATTCTTTGTAGAAAAAAATTTTTAGTGAAAAAGACACAGAAAAGTTAGTTCAACACTGTTTTCAACAGTGGTCCTATTTGATATGATTAACCTAGTGAATGATAAGAGTAGCTTTCCTTCAAATACTTCTTGTCTTTTTATTGGAATAGACATTGATAAAATAAGTTAGTGCAGCACTTGAATTTTACATGGGAATCGGATATGTGCTGTGATTCAAAAATAATGAGTCACGAGTATAGTTCACCTAATGCAAGATTACAGTGATGCTGGCTGTCAATGCTGACTGCAAGACAGCTACATGAGTGTATTTTAATAGCTCAACTTTATATTTATAAACACAGAAAATTCTCCCCAGCCCTCTTCTCCCTACAACCCCACCCGTTGCTCAGGGTTTTTATGTGATGTGATGTATATAATAGTCCTTAAGTTAAATTACTCAACACAGTTGAATACTAGAATACATTTGTGTTACGTATGTATTTTAATAGATAGCTATTTTAAAAACAGACTTTTAATTAAATTAATAACTAATATTTTATAAAGAAGATATAACTTGTAAATTGACTTGGCAATTTGGAGGGAGAAGTGCACATATACTAGAATACAGTTGATAACTGTTTTTTTTAAACTCTATTTTGTGTAAAAATACATCATATGAAGCAGAAACTTAGGACTAACATATTAGAGTAGTTGTATCTATATGCTAATGAAGTGTGGCAGTAAAAAGTCAAACTAAAAAAATTCACTTTAATGTGGAAAAACTGCATTCGTCCTATATATCATATTCATTAATCATAGTAAAGTATTCGTTCCCCAAGGGGAAGATAATGTACTTGGAAAGCCTAGAGGAATGGAAGATTGTCATTCAGTTCAGGTGAGTTTTAATAATATTCTGATGAGGAATTGGGTTGCAAAACCCTAAGATTTGGTTTCAGGTTGCTACAGATATGTTTAATTAAAGCTGAATCCCTTTAACCTTTCTTTGAATTTTCAAGCAGGTTATAGTCTCAAACTAAATTTATGACTGTATTATATTGAAATTGAAAATCTGAATTGTTTCTAATAAGATTTTTTTTTGTAAACTCAGCTTTTTATGAAGAACTGTAATTGAACAACTTCGGGGGAAGTTGGAAGTCTTACACAAAGAAACAACTGTGGAACTTAAATGACAGCAGCTCTTTATGTTTTAAACTGAAATACGATGATGTAATATAAAACCAGTCAATTAATGCTTTTTCAGTTCTCTTGTAGGGAGATGGATAGCAGTGTTTTCTCATAGTGTTTTACTTAATAATACGTTATTGTCTGCAAGTCTCTTGGATGTTTGATGGAAAGACATAAGAAATAACACAAAATATTAGTCCCTGCTGTTTAATCTGATAAGTTTTTGAGGATCAAAAACTAGTAAAAAATTATAATGGCAAGAGCAGTTACAGAGAACTTAAACTTTTTTCTAAGTTTATAATTAAGCTGATAGCTGATGATAGCCTTATTGTGAACTGTGCTTAAGGTAAACACAAGTAATTCTTGTTGTAATTATATACATGTGAAGTATCAGTCCTGCAAATGTAAAGCTTTCTGTGAAAGACTTTTTATACCTTATAGCAGATAATAAAACCTTTGATCTTAAGGCATTTTGACCCAAATTATAGTGTTTATATCTCATTCTGAGACACTTGTAATGAATATGTTAGTTCCCATTTATGGAATATTTTTTATTATCACTGGATTGTTGGAAAAAGCTGGAATCTAGTAGTAGCACACAAATCTGTATTTGGATTGGAGAATGAAGAACACAAATTCAATAAAGTCTCAATACTTTCAGAGTTCTTTTTGACCTTTCTTTAAAACTCTAACTTGAGAGAAAAAAGATTATACCTGTTGGTATTCTGGTACAATGCTTTACTGGAAAAGTGTTAAATGAACATCCAAACCCATTAAGATTTGTCAATTTTAGTATCTCAGTAAATCAAGTGTATGAGACAGTTAGGTGCATTTCTGGTACTAGAGGCAGTATCAACATTATAGCTACATTAAAAACTCAGTGATAACACACTGAATATTTTATTTGCATGCTGTATTGCTGAGGAAATTGGTGACTACTGGCAATTTATTGTTACCTTACAATCAGCTATTTCAAAATAAGTCACTGAACTGCAAGTTTCGAGGGTAACCCACAGAATTTGTTTGTGAATTAGAACAAACAGATTTTATTTGCCTGTGTAGAGATTCAGTGCATTCTTTGTAAACAACATTTTAATTTTAAAAAAGTTATTAGCTTTAAGAAGCTTGAAAGAATAAGTATGTATATACTAATTTGGAAGCCAGTATTTGATATAATATACTGTCACACTTGTGGCTACTGTTCTTTAGTTCCCTTTTTTCTTTTCTCTGCTCTTCCCTCCCTTCCCCCCTCCCTACCAGCAAACATTAGATCTAAAATGGTGATCACTCTGGAAGGTCAGTTTGGTTTGGTTTCTGTTTCCTTTTTCTTGGACTAGTGGGGAAGGCTTCTTTAAACTCTGACAGGCTTCTTTCAGAGTGAAGAAAGGGGAACTTAAACCACCAGTCGATATAGTTTGGGTATCTGACAGGTGATTGGAAGCTTTTTATATTTTAGAAGAAAAGGATCAAGCAATAGTTTAATAAATGCTTCTGCTAATGTGTGTATTTTCTCTGCACTATCCAAATACCTTTATTTAAATAATAGTACTGAGTTAATTGTATTTCTGGTTTTGAGCATGGGAAGTATTTTATTATAATCTCTTATAACAACTAATCTTTCTCTGAAATTCAAGACATCCGTATATTAGAAAATATTATCATCTTGTTGCATATCAGAAAATATTTTTGATTACTGATGTTTAAGAAAATATGTATATTGATGAATATAACTTCACTTCTCTGCCTCCCCTGTTGTGATTTCCATGGTGCCAAAAGTGATGATCCTGCTCCAGTGGCATGTCCAGGTTTTATTGATTTCTTTTAACCGTGACTGCCATGTTTAGTAACAATGTTGGTATATACTTGCTTAAAGTAGTCATGGAATTATAGTTTAGGGTATGAACAATTTTTTAGCTGTTAGAGTACATGCACTGTACCTCCTCTAAATAGGAGACCGCTGAAGGCTGCTTATTCCTCTTTAGTTTTTTATGACAGGTCTTGGCGTGCAAATAGATTAGCATGAAGGAAGATAAGCATGTGTTTCTTTAATGTCTTGTAATTCAGTGTTCTGTGTTGAATGGTTTCTTGTTAGCTTAGGAGTCTCTGTTGCCTTGAACTATGTGAGATAGATATGTTTCAAGGCAAAAAACGTAATTTTCAGACTTGGCTTGCCACTTCCTACTAACCTAGAAATGATTGCATTGCCTAAGTCTGTCAGTTCAGCAGTTTCATATTCAATCTCATTCATATGAGTCAACTTTGAACATGCATACAAACACACAAGATCTTCTTAGCAGATGTCTGCTCACTTGGCCATGTCATAATGATCAACCTTGCATGTCTCTAGTGCTCAGTGAATCCAAAAAGGACAATTAATGTTGAATTATGGAATCTACGCTTGGTTCAGTAAACTTTTTTAATGAAAAAGGAATCTTCTTCAAAATTCACTTAAATAAGACTAAGACATTTTAGGCCAGCCAAATTTTCTGGCTGTGGTGTCATTGTCTGGTGTTGTGTGGTTTACTGACCATTGCTACCAAATTTGTCTGCAGTTTCCCCTTTATTTTTTCTGTTTTATACACTTAACATGTGTTCTTAATAGGACATCAGCTTGTCAAGAAACAGGCAGTGAGCAGCATGTATGTCCAAATCTGCTTTGAGCATTCAGTTTTTGGAAGTTGGTTTTGGTTACATCTTGTCCACTTACCCTCTCCATATCACAGAATCAGAGAATCACAGAATGTTAGAGATTGGAAGGGACCTTGAAAGATCATCTAGTCCAATCCCCCTGCCGGAGCAGGAACACCTAGGTCAGATCGCACAGGAACGCATCCAGGCGGGCTTTGAATGTCTCCAGAGAAGGAGACTCCACAACCTTTCTGGGCAGCCTGTTCCAGTGCTCTGTCACCCTCACTGTAAAGAAGCTTTTTCTCATATTCAAGTGGAACCTCCTATGTTCCAGCTTGAACCTGTTGCCCCTTGTCCTGTCACTGGATGTCCCAGAGAAGAGCCTGGCTCCATCCTCCTGACACTCACCCTTTACATATTTATAAACATTAGTTAGGTCACCCCTCAGTTTCCTCTTTTCCAGGCTAAAGAGACCCAGCTCCCTCAGCCTTTCCTCATAAGGGAGATGTTCCATTCCCTTCATCATCTTTGTAGCTCTGCGCTGGACTCTTTCCAGCAGTTCCCTGTCCCTCTTGAACCGAGGGGCCCAGAACTGGACACAATATTCCAGATGAGGTCTCACCAGGTGTCGTGGGTTAGCAGAGCAGAGTTAATTTTTTTTTTTTTCCTTTTCCTTTCTCTTCATAAATAGCTAGCAAGAAGCTATGTTTTGGATTCCTGCTCAGGAGAGAATTGATAAGAGAAGAACGTTTATAGTTATTGCTAGGATGTTGCTATTTGTTCTCAAGGACGAGATACATTCAGCCTCTCTCCTCTCAATAGACAGAGAGAGAGCCCGGCTTCTAGCTTGGGATTTGCTTTTAGATCAAGATTGAGAAGCAGACTGACCAATTATTCCATCCCATGCACGTCATACCCAGTAT
>WKFP01013987.1:180440-277855 GCA_011057875.1 Pterocles orientalis | reverse complement strand
CTCTCCCTCCTTTGGGGCCATTGGCTGGAAGTGAACTGGGCCTTTGGTCATCAGGTGGGGAGGGGTAGTATCACTGTGTATCACATTGCATCTTTGTATATAGCATTATTTCTAATATTATTGTAGTTTAGTAATTAAATTGTCCTTATCTCAACCCACGGGTCCTCTTTGCCATTTACCTCTTGAATTCTCTCCCCTATAATTGGGTGGGGGCAGGGACTGTGTGAGCGGGTGTGTGTGGTTTTGTCCCCAGCCAAGGGCCAACCCGCCACACCAGGGCAGAGTAGAGGGGGAGGAGAACCTCTCTCGACCTACTGACCACCACCCCCCTTCTGATACACCCCAGGATGCCATTGGCCTTCTTGGCCACAAGGGCACAGTGCTGGCTCGTGATCATTCTGCTGTCCACCAGGACCCCTAGGTCCCTCTCCCCTACACTACTCTCCAACAGCTCAGTACCTGACTTATACTGGTACCTGGAGTTGTTCTTGCCCAGATACAAGACTCTACACTTGCTCTTGTTTAATTGCATTAAATTTTTCCCTGCCCAAATCTCCATCCTGTCTAGGTCTCGCTGAATGGAAGCACAGCCTTCTGGCGTGTCAGAAACTCCTCACGGTTTTGCATCATCAGCAAACTTGCTGAGGGTGCACTCTACTCCCTCATCAAAGTTGTTGATGAATATATTGAATAGCACTGGTCCCAATACAGAACCCTGGGGGACTCCACTAGATACGGGCCTCCAACGAGACTCCGTCCCATTCACCACAACTCTCTGGCTTCTTTTCTCCAGCCAGTTCACAATCCATCTCACTACCTGATCATCCAGATCGCACTTCCTCAGTGTAGCTGCAAGGATACTGTAGGAGACGGTGTCAAATGCTTTACTGAAATCAAGATAGACCACATCTACTGCTTTACCATCATCTATCCACCTGGTAATATCCTCATAAAAGGCTATCAGGTTGGTCAAGCGTGACTTCCCCGTGGTGAAGCCATGTTGATTGCCTCTAATGACCTTCTTATCCCTGATATGCCTAGAGACAGCATCAAGAATAAGTTGTTCCATCACCTTTCCAGGGATGGAGGTGAGGCTGACTGGTCTATAGTTACCCGGGTCCTCCTTCTTACCTTTTTTGAAGACTGGAGTGATATTCGCTTTCCTCCAGTCCTCAGGCACCTCCCCTGTTTCCCACGACTTGCCAAAGATGATGGAGAGTGGTCTAGCAATGACTTCAGCCATCTCCCTCAGCACCTGTGGGTGCATCCCATCAGGATCCATGGATTTATGGGTGTCCAGATTACTTAACTGCTCCTTAACCCAGTCTTCATCTACCAGAGCAAACTCCTCCTTTTTCCTGACTTCCTCTGGGGCTTCAGGGGTACGTGACTCCTCAGGACTGCCTCCGGCAGTATAGACAGAGACAAAGAAGGCATTCAGTAACTCTGCCTTCTCTGTATCTTCTGTCACCAGAGCACCCACCTCATTCATCAGTGGGCCTACATTGCGTCTGGTGTTAGCCTTATCCACAATATATTTGAAGAAGCCCTTTCTATTATCCTTGATCCCTCTAGCAAGGTTTAATTCTAAGGAGGCCTTAGCTTTCCTAGTTGCCTCCCTACACTTTCTGACAACATTCTTATATTCCTCCCAAGTGGCCAGCCCCTCCTTCCATGATCTGTAGACTCTCCTTTTGCACTTGAGTTTGCCCAGCAGATCCCTGTTTAACCGTGCAGGCCTCCTGGCACCCTTCCTTGACTTCCTACCCTTTGGGATGCACCAATCTTGAGCTTGGGAGAAGCACTCTTTGAATGCTAACCAACTATCTTGGGCCCCTTTACCATCAAGTACCCTGTCTGTCGTGGGTTAAGCAGAGCAGAGTTAATTTTTTTTTTCCTTTTCCCTTCTCTTCATAAATAGCTATCAACAAGCTATGTTTTGGATTCCTGCTCAGGAGAGAATTGATAAGAGAAGAACGTTTATAGTTATTGCTAGGATGTTGCTATTTGTCCTCAAGGATATACATTCAGCCTTTTGGGGGGAAAGAGACAGTCCGGCTTCTAGCTTGGGATTTGCTTTTAGGTCAATATTGAGAAGCAGACTGACCAATTATTCCATCCCATGCACGTCATACCCAGTATATAGGAGAGGACTCTTCCGGGAGAGCTGGCTTTTCACTTCTTTTTTGGTTCCGGATTCATCTCGCTTTGGGGAGCCTGCGTTCGCTCTCCCAAGGCCTTTCCCCCCCCTTCCCCCACGGTCGCCGTTAGCTCTCGGCCCGGGACACTCGTTTATCTCCGTTCCGTGAGTTTTGGCATCCTCCCTCTCCAGGAGGATCATTAGCTGTTTTTTTCCCTGCTTCGGTCAGCTCTCAGGCTGGGACGCTTGGGCTGTTATCTCCGTTCTGTGAGTGCCTCCGGGAGCGGTGCACCCCCTTTCCCCCTTTCCCCCCCCCTTTCTGGGGGGAATTGTCTGTGCGGTTTCTGGGGATTATTAGCTGGCAACGGGCCGAGCCTTTTCGGGGGGGCAGTATCATTGTCAACAGGCCGAGCCTTTTTCAGGGGGGGGTAGCATCATTGTGTATCACCTATTCTCTCCCTCCTTCGGGGTCATTGGCTGGGAGTGGGCTGGGACTTTGGCCATCAGGTGGGGAGGGGTAATATCACTGTGTATCACATTGCATCTTTGTATATAGTATTATTTCTAATATTATTGTAGTTTAGTTATTAAATTGTCCTTATCTCAACCCACGAGTCCTCTTTGCCATTTTCCTCTTTAATTCTCTCCCCTATCATTGGGTGGGGGCAGGGACTGTTTGAGCGGGTGTGTGTGGTTTGGTCCCCAGCCAAGGGCCAACCCGCCACACTGTCCCACGGGTTTTCCCCTAGCAATTGCTTGAAAAGGCTGAAGTTGGCCCTACTGAAGTCCAGCGTTGCTGTTCTGCTCAGGATTCTATTATGGCCACATGAGATCCTGAAGTCCACCACCTCATGGTCACTGCAACCAAGGCTGCCCTCAACCTTCACCTCTTCAACCAGACCCTCCTTATTCGTGAGAATAAGTCTAGCATCGCTCCTCTCCAATTTGGCTCACCCACCATTTTCATCAGGAAGTTATCATCAATGCACTGGAGAAACCTCCTGGACTGTGGATGGCTGGCTGAGTAGGCCTTCCAGCAAATATCAGGGTAGTTAAAATCCCCCACAATAACCAGGGCCTTTGACTGTGAGGCTGCTACCAGCTCCCTGTAGAAGGCCTCGTCTACTTCCTCATCCTGATCCGGTGGCCTTTAATAGACACCCACGACCATAATTGATAGCTGCTGATCATTTTTTCCCATAGTGTTATAACAAATTTTTCTGTGTGGCTTGTTTAGGTTGTGAGGTTTTTGGTTTTAAGTCTACATGAAGCATTAATTTTCGTGCCACCATGATTTAGTGGTATTAAAATTAGTAGTGTTTTTTTGGGGGGAGGAAATAGTTTTTACTTTGATCAAATAAAGTAGAAATAATTTAATCATTGTGAAGTTAGAATTGGAGTACAATTTTCTAATGAAGGTCATATGCATTTTACTGAATTTCTTCTAAACATGTATGATAGTATCAGAAAATTATTTGTCCACTGTCATTGAAGTTTATTCTGAAAAAGATGCAACGTGCTGTTATACTTTTGAATTGTATTTGGACCCATTTTAAGGTAAATACACATAGTATTATTTCTGTATTGCAGATGGCTGGAATCCATTTTCTCATCCATATAAGAAGATGGAGTATGGAAAGTGGGAGTTGTTCATTCCACCTGGACAAGATGGTTATCCTCCTGTGCCCCATGGATCAAAGCTAAAGGTGTTGGTTTCAGACTTACTCTGTCCAATTCTTGGAACCCTTCTTACTCAATTGTCCATTTTATTTTACTTTAAACAACTTTATTTTCTTTTAATTGTTGTAAAAAGCAGAATTGGTTTATCTACTCGTGCAAAATGACCTCAAGGAGTGAAACATTAACATCTAACTCCCTTTGTGATCCTTAGGAACAGCCATAAGTGACTGAAATGTGGATATAATGCATTGTGTCGTTGTTGTGGTTTAGGGCCACCTGGCAATAAGTACCATGCTGTTGCTTACTCTTCCTCTTTGGTGATATAAAAACTGGTGGGTTGAGACAAGAACAGGGAGGGATCATTTGCCACTTATTGTCACAGGCAAGAAACAGACTTGACTTGGGGAACACACAAACTAACTTCATGTGTTAACAATCAAAACCAGAGTAAGATAATGAGAAAGAGAACTGCATCTTAAAAAGGCACCTTTCCCCCACCCCTCCCTTCTTTCTGGGCTCACAGGCTTTACTCCTGATCCCTCTACCTTCTCCCCTGCCTCCATGGCACAGGGGGCAGGAAATGGGGGTTGCAGTCAGTCCATCACATGTTGTCTCTGCTGCTCCTTTCCCTTCAGGGGGACGAGTCCTCACAGTCATCCCCTGTTCCAGAGTGGGGTCACTCATATAGGAGGCAGTCCTTCCCAAACTTCTCCAACATAAGGCCTTTCCCCAGGCCACAGTTTTCCACTAACTGCTCTGGAGTTGGTCCCTTCCATGGGCTATAGGGTGGTATCTGCTCCACCATTGAATCTCCATGAGCTGCAGGATAAGCTCTGCTCAGGTTCTGTGGGCTGCAGGGGCACAGCTGCCTCACCATGGTCTTTACCACAGGCTGCAGGCAAACCTCTGCTCTGGTCCCTGGAGCACCTCCTTCCCCTCCTTCACTGACTTTCACATCTATGTAGTTGTTTCTCTTGCATCCCACTCCTCTTTCAGCTGCAGGTTTTCTTGCTGCCTGCTAAAGAGCTCCCAGCTCTCAGCTGGGGGCCAGGGCTGGGTGGGCTGGGCCAGGGTTGTGTCAGAGGCTGGAGCTGTGGTGGAGGATCGGGTTGTAGAGGAGGGTGGGTGGACTGGCTGGGCTGGGGCTGTGCCTCTGCTTGCTGTGCTGTGCCCCCTCTTCAATATGTTTTTGACAGAGGCACTGACTGATACCAAAAACCCACCAGACTCGCAACACCTTTTACAAAAGGTAAACAGTATTTACATATTGATAATTTGAAAAATAAGAATTAATTAATGTATAGATAAATCTTTCTGTATTTGAAACTCCCTTTTAGATTAAGATCCTCTTCAAATCCCAATAACTTGGTAATTTTTGTCATCCTTTTAGCCCTGGCTTTTCAGGTGATCTTTTTGTGTTGCTTTAATGGCATATGTGACTTTGTAAAACTTCTGCCTGGCCTTTTGGAGATAAGTGTATTGAGCAGTAGTCTTAGATTAAGTGAGTTAAACTAAATGCTTAATTTAGTTAGCAGGGAAAACTTAGTTGTGTTCCATGAGTAAAATCCTTTTTTTCCAGTAATTAATAGAAAGTTTCTTTGAACTGTCAAATGCCACAGTTACTATGCTTAGTGGAGATATACTTAATGACAACTAACTATCATCAGAGTTTATTATTTTTAGGTGAATGCTGATTTCATTCAGAGATGTACTTCTGAGAATTTGAATTGTCACAGTCAGAGCTTGAGTTCCAGAGATACCGGATGATAATGAGGGACAATAATGAGTAGTTAAAGAAAGAAATGTACTGAAATAATCTATAGACTTGGAAAATTACAAAACGGGGAGTATTTGTATAATACTGTATTTTCAGGGTTCCTATCAACAAAGCTAACACACTGAAAAAACCCCTAATTTTTCCCCTGAGGATCAGCTTAGGTAAACAAGAAATCTGCTGAAAAAAAGATATGCATAAAAATGCTCTGGAAATGCTTGCTTGATATGTGTGCTTATCTATACTTTTTGTTATGGCCTATGAAATTATCCCAGTAATAAATATGGATAAATTGAAATTTAGGAATAATCATTCCAGGATGAGAAAGCTGTTTTTATTTTACAGAGCAGGAAAGAAAACTGTTGTCTGCAACTCATGAATACATTGATTATTGTAGTAATGTGTGAGACTGCAGAGTGGTTACTTAATATTTTCCATGGTTTTGAGATGTATGTAGGTTAGATTTTTTGATTGTTGCTAAATTTACCTTTCATGTTGTGTCTACAAAACTATTGAGCTCACCTACTGTAGAAACTCCATAAAGCTAAGATTGCATTGTGCATAACTTGTTCAGTATGCAGAATTTTTGACTACTCATTACTCTTGGTACAGATGTGCTGGCAAGATAATTTGCTGTAGCTCTGTAGTTCTGAGCCTTCTCAAAAGCCATAAGACTCCTGCTGGCAGAGCAGAATGTGAGTTTGGTTTACTTTTTTTTTTTTTTTAAAATTTTAGGTGGTTTTGCCCTCCCACTTCCTTAATTGCCCTTTTACATGATCAGTTTTAAACAAAGATGTATGTAGTTGTCACTGACACTCAAAATATGTGATTGCCAAACTGGCTCGCAAAACTGGACTGTTCTGTCTGCCTGTGAGGTTTGCTTTTGGGTGCATATGTTCTTGTCTTAAAAACAAAAAGTGCAAAGATTTAGAAACTTGATTCACAAGTATACGTAAGCATAATTGATGACTTCATCCGTATGGAACTGCTCCCAGCCTCATCCTTAACTTTGCTAAGAATCTTTCATGACACTTTGTTTTAGTTCCATGGTACCTACACAACTGAATCTAACACATCATAATGTGTACTTTCAGTATATTTACATGATATAACTAGTGTGGAAAAAATATCTCCAGTTAAGGTAGTTCTAAAATAGTTTATCTCTAACAAAAGCTGGAATGAGGTTGGAATGTTCCACATAGTAGGCTCATACATTACCCTCATGCTACATCTGATCTCTGTCCTCCCTCATTCCTCTAATGAGTTCAGAAAACTGCTGCTCTTCTGTAAGTCTTCTTTGAACTACATGATTCTGTTAGATTATAGACCGTTCATGAATGTGTGTATTCTTGGGAACATGAGGATTTGTGTGGGGGAGCATAGTTTTGCAGTTCTTTCTTCATGTAGAAGCTGAGAATATTGGATTGTCTGTAGATAGAAATTACTATGCAGATGACAGAGCTAATGTTTAGGTCCTCAGGTAGTGTTAATCATGTGCACTATCCTAGGCAACAAAACCTATTTCTTCTTAGTAGTGAAGGTATTCCCTGATTTTCTGTAGTAAAGAAGCATAAAGGAATCACCGGTTTTAAAGTTTCTTGTACCAATATTATTCTTAGATATTTAAGTTAAAGTACTCAACTTCAGTTATTTATGCAATGATTTGATTAATCTGCTGAGGGGAAAAAGTCTCCTCCAGAAGGTCCTTATCTTTAGCTTCTGTCTACACTGTTCTTCATCTTCAGTTTTACACAGGCGAATGCCAAGTTCTGAAATAGTGACAAGGTCATTCCTTTTAAATGAGTAATTTCTAAGCCAGAATGGGAAATGGATGGAGTGTAGCTGGTGACACTAATTTAGATCGGGTCACAAAATATTTTTGTAGGAAAATAAATGAGGAGCAGAGGTCAAACATTTGCCTGTTTTCAAGAGTAGTAGACTTTCTACTGTAGCTGTTCAGGCAGTTGTCTTGTAAGTAAATATAAACTTTGGAGAAGGTGAGTAATTAAAACCTGCTAGAAAAAGGCATTTTTTTCTCCCATGGATCAATTGGGAGCTTAGAGTGAGTTAAGTAAACAAATATAGTTGCTGTTGTGGTTGCATGGTGTTTGCTTTTTTTAAACTTCTGACAGATGTCAAGCTGAGCACAGATTAAAAAAAAACAAAAAACAAAAAAAACCCAACAACCAAACCTTGTGCTTTAATAAATTAAGCCTCTTTACCTCTGTTTCTTTATACTAATGGGGGTAGTTTGAAAGATGGTCTGGGACAACCAAAGCTTCTTTAAATGTTAGCATGTTTGTCATTCTAACAGTGATGGCAGTTGGTGGGCAGGTGTGCTTATCTTTCATGGTTGAAAACGACTGAATTCTTCCTTTGTTACCAGACTATTTTTTAATTACCTTTCACAGTATACAGCAAGCTTTTAGAAAAATTAACATGAATAGGCTTCTTTAGCAAGCCTTGTCACATGTTGTCATACACATACAGGAGTTTAATCAGAGTTCCACTTTATTCTCTTACTGTTTATTTATAAATAACTCTTACAACTGCTTAAAATCACCTGTAAACTAAATTTTCACTGTAGTCTACAAGATCCTACTTTTGAAATAGTCAGTGGAGTTTAAGGGTGGGGACAGTACTGGTAAAAACTGAGATCTTAGTATCTGCAGTGGGGAACTTGTTTAATATTCTTTATAGGAATGCTGAGGAACAACACAGAAAATGCAGAACAATTGGGAAATAGAAACTAATAAGAATTCAAACCTAGATAAAAATAATTTCCAATTTCATGACTAATGATCAAGTTCCAAAATATTTTCACATAGTTAAATAAGAAAAGATGGTAAGATCAGTACTTCCAAAATATTGGCAACTGTGATTGAGCTACCTGTGGCCATGGAACATTGAATAGGAGATATGTATTGTGGAAGCACTAAGTTTTTTTTCCATGGACTGGAGATGATATATGAAAATAATAGTAATTACTCATCTTTCTAGTAATGACAGTAGATTTGTGATTTCTGAAATGATTGACAGAACAATAATTTTATTTATTATTAAATTTATCTGATACTTCATCTGACAGTATGCTGTGTAAGTGCATGAAATTAAAACCGTATGCAACTAAATATCATTTGTACATAAATAAAATTTAGTTTAATGTAAGTGATTCTGGCTTATTTCTCTTGAGTTATGAAGGTAAGAGTCAGGGTGTCTGACATGTCTTCATAATGCAACTTTTATCGAGAGAGAGGTAAAGATTAGGGAGTCGTCTGTGAAATAGCACTGACTAAATTCATTGATTTCTTATTACATTTTTGAAGCCATATGAGTTAACTATGAATAGGTAGCTTTCTCACATAGCTTTTATGTAGTTGAATGTAGATACATAAAAGTAAAAAAAACCCAACCTGTTTTATAGTTAATTTTAATTGGGTTTTAACAGATAATTTCTGGGCACTATGGCAGCCTTCATAATTTCTGTGTATGCTGGCAGAAATAATCCAATACAGCTCAGGGAACAAATAACATAAATTTTTCCCTGGAAAGGTCTCCTCAGAAAATGGTAGAAACTTTTTAAAAACTCTGCATTCCACAATTTGCTAAGTCTGTATCCTTTCCTCCTTAAACATATATCTACAGTTGTGTGGGTGTGTATATATATATATATGTATTTGTATAGTAAAATTTATAGGTTTTTTGAGGGAATATCTTGTAATGAGGGGATTAGATTTGAAATCTTGTGCACTTGTTAACACAGTGTTCTTCTATTGATATTCCAGTCTTGGATGTTTGAGTAGTTTCAGTGATTGCTGAACAGTAGTTATAGGTGCAAAGTTCAATACAAAATTGGGCCTGGCATGAAGAAGAGTCACAATTTTTTTATCAGTTTGTACAAAAAGTTCACTACTATTGGTTTTGAGTAATTTTCCTGTCTAACTGTAGAACCCTTTTTAATATTGGAGGGTACAAAGAAGCAACTACTTTGAGTCAGAACACTAACAGGTTAATCATGGTTAGCAGTACCTGAAAGTACATTTGTACTCATGACATGCTGGGGAGAGGAAAGTTAGTCGTAAAGAATATTATTAAAACTTCATCCTTAGCATTTTTACCACTGCATGCTATACTTCATAGTAGATCTGCATGCTCTGTTTAGCTTATAAACTTTGAAAAGGAATCAAATATAGTGAGCAGATAGGTTAATCAGTGTCAGGGAACCATTGTTAGTAAAATTAATCAAGTGTAATTACTGCCACTGATGAAGTAGATGGTGTTGCAGCTGACCTTCCTTGTCAGGAAGGCCAGCAGTATAGTGTCAGGCTGCTTTGGGTTCAGGTCTCGCGCACTTCAAGCAGTCTGCAGTCAAAACATGAAGGCATTTTAAAAGACAATGTGAAAACCTAGGAAACTTTTTAGTAAGTGGTTAGGATGCTAGGTATAGAAGTGTTAAAGATGTAGTGGGTTTTCTGTAACATAGGATGTAAATAGGTTATGTGCAGTCAGACAGCTTTTACAAAGATAGCCCTAGGTACCTCTAGCCAAGGTACAATACTCGATTTCAGTGGGAAGCTTCTTGAAGTGTTCACTGTTTTTTTACAGGTACAAATATAAACACTTCTAATGTTTCTTGTTTTCACCTCAGCTGGGAGGAGTGGGGAATGTCCTTGCTCATAGTCTTAAGTTCCATGTCACTTAAATTTTATGTCTTAAATGGTGTGTTGGATGGATAAAAAAGTCAGCAGGTCTGCAAAGTTGAACACTAAATGTAACAAGTGTTCTGAACCATTGTGTTATATAACCTATGTGCAAGAAGGAGCAGACAGGGTATTCCTGGCATTTTGAACTTTCAGGGACAGGATTTAAGTAATCTAGCTTATACATTTCTAGACATCAGTGGTGCTGAATGGGAAGTAAAGCATTAGTTAAATCTTCATTTTTCATTGCTTGATGGTGAGCCATGACCCTTCAGCAAGTTATTGTAGACTTCTCTTGGTTATGGATTAGGTTTACTAGTAGGAAGAGTTATCTCATTGGGAGATGAATGGTCTCTTGACCTCCTGTTTGGATTTGATAAACAATGTGCAGCTACTCGTGGACTCAGAGGAGAGGTTGTAGCTGCGATGAAGCATTGTAATACAGTAGGCTGTTGGTCTTTGGAGACTTTTTTGCAGACTGAGCTCAGCACTTCAGAATATTACTGTTTAGTTTTTTTTGGCAGTGTTCTGGTTTCAGCTAGGACAGACTTTTGTGACTTGATGATTGCACAGTTCTTTGGTAGGAGGTTTTACTATTTAAAAGCAGTTTCCTTTTAGTTTATCGATACAGAAGACTAATTGTTTCAGTTGATACTAGGTACGTGTTAAAGAAGAATGTGGGAGTTTTTGGAAAAAAAAAAAGGGAGAGAGGTTTTAAAGAAGGGGTCTTGAAAAGGAATTTGTAGTCTGAGTGTCCATATTAAGTATACATGAATATGGCTGTGGTTTTTAGGGGAGTAGTTTTTGTTTTGAGGATAGGGCCACTAATTAGGTAAAGCTCCTGACACTTTCTCTTCAGTGTGAATTACTGGTACATACTTCCTAATTTTCAGATGTATTTGTCTATGATGTTAAGAGAAGATTAAAGTTTAAGGAGAAAGTGGAAGATAACTTTGGTTTTCTAATGGACTTATTCCGTACCTTCAATGCCGAAGTCTTGTCGTATGGAATCTGTACTGGCAACACAGCCAACACTGGAGCTATTTGAGGAGGACTTCTCTGAGGCGTTATGATAAAGTATTCAAGGTGTGCTATAGAATATCAGAAAGCAGTTAATGTACCTAACAATGTGTGGAGAGGATCAGGTGAGCTCATCTGTGACAGATGACCTCAGAACAGAGGGAACACATCATGATTCTCTGCACTTTTTTTTTATTATGCACCAAAGAGTGTGACCCAAGGTGTTAGGGACTCTTGAATTGTTAAGGACTCTTGAATTGTTAAGGAGACAACAGCTAGAGGAGGGAGACGACAGTGGAAGGATCATTTGGGGCTGTAGGTTGTTCCTGTTATAAGACACCATGGGAGTATGTGACAGGAAGTGGAGGTACTGAACATGACCTGCCTCATCCCCAAAAGATGTTTTGCTGTCAGTTTGAAACAGTTGTGAAGGGGAGCATCAAAAAGTGAACATGCTATGCCACAACCACCCAACTTCAGGGTGCATTATGCAGCAGTTGTCCTTTTTATAAACAAACGCTTTATAGTTGAGGATAAGTAATACTTAATGCTTGGGTGCCCCTCTTATATACTTCAGCAGCTTCTTTTCTACTTGACATGGCTTGAAACAACTCTTAAGTTACACTTATTGTGTGTAATGCGCTTTATTATTATGGATGCTTTTCAAACCATGTTCTCCTGCCCAAAGCCTCTTGGTTACGTAATACATATATGAATGGTTTCTGTATTATGCATGCAAATTTTTATACTCTTTGAGCTATATCACTGTTATAGTAACTTGGTTCTGGTTAAGTCACAGTGGGGAAAAAAGTATTCTTGAACTGTGTATTTTAGATATCTTATTTTTCCTTTGACTTATTAATTTGATCTTGAAAAAGGTTTTCAAAATGTGAATTCTAGACTGGAAGGAAAGTTTGAGTGCTGTCCTGAAGCATAGATAAATGTGTTTTCCTTTTATCAAAATTATCTGGTTGTCTCTCAATACCTAGGAACACCACCTTTGTACAGCTAGCAGTTAAAGCCTATTGTTTCTTGTAGAAACCCATGTATTTCTAGGATAGTTCATTATGATTAGGTGAAGTATTGTCTCTACACTAGTGCCTGTTGAAATCTATTGGGAATGCTTTCATGTGATACTGCTTTCATTTTTAACAACTGTTGTATGGTTTCCTGGATTTCAACAGTTTGATTTTCCTGTGGTATTTTTATCTGCATAGGCATTTTCATAACACTAGCCTACTGTCTCCATCTTTTTTTTTTTGTATTCAAATAATAATACAGCATTTTCTTTATTTTTTATTAGTATTTACTAATTTCATAGTTTTCTAGGAGAAGCATGGAAATGGAAAAAAGAGCAAAACTTTACTTTTTAATCTGATTTAGTAAATTAGTTAAACGTGGTCTTAGATTCTTCACTGCAATTGAAATGCTTAATTCACAAGTGGAGCTATATCTCCCTCTTTTGGAAAATCAAGTCATGACTTCATGATGTCGCTTTGAAGCCTACCTTCAATCTTCATTCTTTTTTTTTTTTTTTTAATTAATTTTCTTTCCCCAGGGGGAGAAGAGGAAAGAAAGGGGAACTGTGAACAAATATTTAATATCCCTAAGAAGTTTAGAGTCTAGTAGCTGATGTGGTGATACATTTATAGAAAAGCAATCTGCACAGCAAGTAGACCCCTCTCCCAGTGGCTTCTGAACCACACAGATTCCTCTGCAGAACCACCCGAGAAGTATTACTATGTCCGATAGCTAAGGAATATTTTTTTTAACTATTTGATTTAAATGCTTATCCCTTTAGCAGATTTATTTGCTGGAAAATTGCTTGAAACTGAAAACAAAGAAAGATGGCTTTTGTTTTGATTGACTTAATTTTGTAATCTTAAATTGATGAGGAAAAAAAGTTGGAGAAAGGGAGATTTGGAATAATGTGAATAGAGTGTTCTATTACACTTTATTTCCAGTGTAGCTGATTTACAGTTTAGGAAGGAGAACAGCCTGGCAGAAGCAACATGCTGTCCATTATTTCTGAAACTACTTTTCAGTGTTTATACTAAATTAGTTTGTTAGGAAATAACTGTAGTAACTGCAAGCACCTTGACAGATACACTTGATTTATGGGTTATTTGGTGCAGTAGGAATACAGTATGGTAAAGTTTTTCAGTAGAAGGTGAGTTCTAGAAAGATCACCTCTTTTCTTTGCCTCTTTGCCCACCGGTTTGGGTGGAGAGTCCATTTAGGAAGGTGCTTCTGTATAGGGGAAGCGTTGAACAACTACTGATCCCTTTTCCTCCTTCTCAGCTTTGTTAGGCAGGACTGTGCAGTAGCAAGAAGAGTAAGGCACTAGTGAAGAAGCTGTGTTTGCTTCTTCATTCCTTGTCTTCTGTTTCTGAGGCTGTTAGAGGGTAATGTTTAATCTGGTCTCTAAATTCTGCCAGGCTGAATGAGACGATTCCAGAATAAAGGTTTCAACAATGCTGTTTTTGTCAAGCTTTTGTATTTTTACCTAAATCTTTAAAGTAAACTGTGTGGGGCAAGGAACTCTGAGTTCTGGTCCAGGGTTCTGCAGCAGGTTGGATTACCTTACCATAAAACATTCTGCTATGGTCTCATGTATTAAAAACCAAAACCATTGTCTCTAGTGCTTCTCTCACAAGCCGGTATGACTTGTAGAAAGAGAATGGTAATAGTTGCCTTGTAGTTCCTTTTGAGTGTGTGTGGGGGGGAGGCAAGAGGTGGTGTGATTTTTATTTACTTTTGTAAATAGGCTCAATTTACATCATCCACTGGCAAAAGATATTCAAAACTGTGTATTCTCTCCTGGCCACCGAGCTCAGGATTGGATATGCTTTGTGGAAGAAAAGTACACTGGTAAGGTGTAAAGGGAGAAGGTATTTTCAGCTAATAGCAAAACTTTGCCACTTTATTTCTGTAGCAACTTGAGGGGGTTGAGGAAAGGATGAACAGCTTAAGAAAAAAGTATGACCTTACAGTAGGATTGTATCAGTGATTTGAATGCAGGAACTCTCTATGAAGCTGAACTGCATTTATGCAGTAAATTTGAAGACCAGGTTTTCTTACTGCAGTAATATGTCCTAAATATAAAGTCTTGGAGAGATTAACTTTAATTGGTTCAGATTCTTACTGTTCTTGTAAACTTGTGCTTTTTCTGTTACCCTATTTTTTCAAAATTATGAATGTTAACTTTTATTCATCTACAGTGTATATAATACTAAAAAACATCTAAGTGTACAAGCAGTTGTTTTCCTTCCCTATGCATTCTTAGAACAACTGAGGGCAGGAAATACCTTGTTTAATTTCTAATAAATTTCATGTAGTGTAAAAACCTGGTTACAATATCACAGCATCTAACATAAACTTTCTAGAGAGTTGTTAAGACCTAATTCTATCATGCTTTTAGGCTTTGAGTTGAACTTACTTTCAAATCAGGTGCATATTATTGAGATTATGTGGTGTTTCTACTTGTGTTCTTATGTCTTATATTTGGATAATCTTGTTTCAGAAATGAATAAATATGAAGCTAATTAAATATTCCACATTGTAAAATGTTGAAATAATACCATTATTGCCCTTATATACAAGTCACAGACATTTCCGTGTTTGTATTAAAGCTAGTCCGCTCTTATTATGTTAGCTATTGTTGGTTTGATGGCCAATTTAATTTTGTCATTATATTAAAAGCCACATATACCAACAATCATTTCAAGTGCTTTCAAGCTATTATAGTAATGAAATAATAATACAGTGTTTCAGAGCGGTTTATTGGCTTGCATATATATTCATCAGTTATCTAGTTATTGCCTCCTTGTTTTCTTCTCCCCAACTTGAGTATAAATAACAAACCACTGTATAACAACTTTCCTGAATTGCAAAAATACCAGTTTTAATTCTTTATTCTTTAAAAAAATCCAGCAGATGCTAGTTTTTAATGAAAACATCTGAAAAATAAGGAATTACCAAGACAGCATGACTTATTTTTATTTCTGATGTTTGATTCTGTACCATCATCAATAGAAACAAGAGACAGATGAGTTACAGGAACACAACTCAATACAATGCTCATGTTTGGAATTCAAGTCTACTTTAGATGCGGGAACTGACGGCTGAAAGAGTGGACGCTGGGCAGAGAAATTGTCTGGTATTACTTGTATGTAATTGTAATTTGAATTATTCTCCCACTCTGTTCTGAAGATGTGCGTATGTGTACACTGGAGGTAGCTAAATGGAGCTGTTGTGAAGAGATGAATGTAGGCAAACAGAAAAAAGGGGGTATTTATAAACATTTGAATTTTAAGTGTGGTGTTTTGTGGTTGGTTGCTGCACAGTTACATCTGTCATAGCAATCGCACAACCACATTAAGTTCCATTTTATACCTGCGTTTACATTTTATCTAAATTTTTATTTCTGATTAAACTTTTAAAGTTCAGACTTGCAAAACTTTCAGGCTTCAATTTGTTATAGATAATGTAAGAAAAAATGTGGCCTCTATTAATAAAAAGCCAACAGATTTCACTGAGTCGCAGTAGGTTGGAAGTTGCCTGAACATTAAGTACTGAGTTTTCCTTTAAATGCCCTGAGACATCCAGAAGGAGTTGGCAGATGTGCTGTAGGTGATATGGAAGACCCATGCTATTTTGGAAAGGCAGAATAGCAGATAGCCAAGAGTCTCAAAAATTTTCAGTGTCTCTGAAAATTATGAAACCTATTTAAGCTTCTGAATTGTTCCAATGTGTTATTACTCTTTCTGTATGACACTAGACTGCTCTCAGAGTGAAAGTTTTTCCTTAACTGCAGTAAACTGCTGTTGATAGTTTTAAACATCATCAAAACAGACCTGTGAACACTGTATTTAATTATATCCTGCAGCTTACTCATGATTTCGTAGATTCCCTCTGCTCTGTTAGGGACAGACATGAACACATTGTCACTTTGATACTAATGTTCGTGTGAGATTCAGTCCTGCTTTGTCTTCCAGCACTCCAGGATTTTGGAAAATGCAATGCCCCTTTGCACTCCAGTTTTTACATACCTTCAAAGCCAGCCATCATTGGCTATATGTTTGCTCTTATTACAGCTATATGTTTGTTTTTCTAGTGATTTTTACTTTTATCTGAACGTTCTTACTTCAAAATTAATCACTTTAGCAGCATTGATGCCTTAAACCTTGGGTTACCAGGACATCTTTTTACTACCTTGGGTGTACTCATGTGTGAAATCTACTGCAGTAATTACAGCAGTTTCAGATGCTAAACTTCAAGTGTGCTGAACACTTCAGACAGAAATGTTGAAAATACACCCAACATTCCTATAATGGAAGATGCAAACAAAACCCAAATTTTTCTTCTTCGCATACAAAAGATTAGCATCTTAGGTTAAGCTCTTCACTTCTTGTTATTTTACAGTTATGATTATGAATTGCATATCTGTACCATGTCCATTTTTAGAGTAAATTGAATCTTTAATGTCAAATTTCGGAGGACATTTTCATTCTTTCTGACACTTGCTTATTTGTGTAAGAGCATTTATTTACATGTATTTTCACTTGGAAACCATAATTGTGTGATACTCGCAGATCATCAAGGATTTTGAGTTTTTACATATTATGTAAATCTATTTGCCACTAGAGGAGGGAGGAAAAAAACCCAAAACTATTCAGGTGAGCTAGTATTAATGTAGGCAAATCCTGCATGACTAACTTTGAATTTTCTGTAATCATCTGTTAGTAATTTCCAATGGGAATGCCGACTTAGAAACTATGGGGAAGAAGGGAGAAAGACTTTTTATTTTCAGTGCAGCACTCTAAAGGGGTTAGCTATTGTAAGAGACTTCCTCCACTCCACAAAAGAAAAATCATGATGTTACCCATGTATTATTGCAGTTTGATAGTAAAATACTACTCTGTCTTATGTTTCAGACAGAGATGTTTAATGTAGATGGTGACAAGTTCTCTTCATCTGTTTGTCTTTCTTTGCTTTTCTGCCCTTTTAAAGTTGGACAGTGTAAATGTAGCTCTTAATATGTAGATTTCTTTCTTTGTAACTTAGTTTTGGCTATTTCTTAACAGCTTAAGCACAAAAACTGAGAAAGATTTTTGTATAGAAAACTTGGATTTCCTTTTTCCCCCTGCACTTGTCCTCTTAGAGTGTTTTCTGTAGTGACCAACATTACTTCTCCTTCCTGACAATTTTACATAGCTCATATTGGTAAACATTTAACAGGTGACTTAAATCACAAAGGTGAAGGAAGTAAAGGGTAAGCTATAATGTGGGTACAGAAATGTAATATGAAAACATATTAATGAAAAAAGGCTGCTTGGTACATAGTATGTGTTAAATGCCTTCTGCAGAACTCCTACATAGCATGCCTGATTGTTTATTACATGTGACAGCTAAGTTTAATAAGTTTAACTATGGTTTTTCTAGCAACCTTATCTGTATTATCTATTATGTTCTTAAAAGCCAGCAAGGCGTATGCTGTGTTATATGGTCTTAGAAGCTGGTAAAAGTGAAAAAAACTGATAATAGAATCAGAAATACAGTGACTGTTTTTTACCTAGGATTTCCTTTAAAGCTTAAATAAATGTAAACCAAAAAGGTTAGTCATGATTATAGGCTAAACTTTTGTCAGTTTGCTTGGTCCCCTTGACAAATGCATTTCATGCTATATAGTAGTGTGCATTTTTAAAGCTTTATTTGGTGGAGCTGTAGTGTTCATATCAAATGGTATCATATAGCTTCACGGAAGAACAGGGACGTACCTCTTAAAAATGGAGTGGGTAAACCCCAAGGCCAGTTTGAAGAGTCCTGTCTAATGAACATCATGATTTTTATGTATGTTATTTAGAGAAGATTGAGTTAATTAGAAAAATGTAAATTCAGCTACAAAATGTTGATGAACTAAGTGGTAACTAGCTTAGGTTAAGCACTTACCACTAGCTTAGGTTAAGCATCAAAAGTTTTAAGAATTAGTTTTAAAACAGTAAAAAAAGCAAATTTGTAGCAAAAGTGCATTATCTGATAAACAGACTCATAGGTACTTTGTCAAGAGGGCTGTGTAATGACGATATTCAGTATTCTTTATGCATATATAACCTGTAGCAGCATGTCCAGAGTATACATGGCAGATAATTTTATATCTGAACACTGCAGAGAATGGAGCACAAGTAGTAGTTTGGGATGAGTGGAGTAAGAGTAGTTTATTTGTCTTTCAGTTTTATGTGTGTAATTTATATTATTACTCATTTTATTACAATTTTGATTTATTTGTAATCAATTGTTTCAAGAAATGCCAAAACAAATATGGGAATGAGAGCTGTTTGACTGTTTCTATATAGTTGCTTTTGTCAGTCTTGGGCTGAATTGCTGTTTGTTTTGGGGTGCCATTCAATTTTTTGCAATTTTTTTTTTTCGCTCATGACTCAACTAAACGTGATGGTGTGGGAGTTCTGTCTCAAGAAAATTCAGAAAATCTATCTGAGGTCTTTCTACTTGTAACTTGATTAATCAACTTTCTAGAATATCAGGAGAAAGGAATAAGAAGTTGTTTGAGTATAGGCCTTGATAATTAAGGGAAAAATGGTTTGGTAAATGAGATTAATATAAAATTAAGGAAAGGGTTTAAGTAAGCATAGGAAAGGAGAATTAAAATTGTTAGGGTTCATTTGATATAGAGGTCGAATGAAAATATCTTGATTATGCTCTTGTAAACCAGAGAAGAACAGAATTCAACTTTACCAGCTTTAGGGTTGTAATGATTCCTTTTCTGGGTTAGCTATGTTCTTGATAATGCTTTCTCTGTGCATCTCTGGTACTCAAAAATTACAGCAACACATGAGCAAAATTGAGGCTGCTTCTGTTATGGTGAGGTTCAACCTGATAGAATCATGGATGGATATATTTGGAAGATACTCCTTTAAGACGACCTACACTGTGGAGATTTTGAATCTTAAAATAGAGCAGAATTAAGTCTTAAGACTGTTAAGTATGTAAACGTAAGCCTTGCAGAAAGTTGTAGATTAGCACCACCTGTTTCTGGCTCTACATTGTTACTGTCATAATATGTGTTAAATACATGTATGCCTCTGTGTCTTGAAGGTCTTATTTGTACTAATAAGAATTCTGTCTGAAAGTTGGTACAAACTTGAGCAAGTTCCTGTAGAAGTCTTTCAGTTCCTAAAAAGTCTAACCAAACTTGACCTGATAGATGCTTTGAATAAAAGCAAAACTAGTACTTAAACAAAATGACTTCTGAAATAAACTGGTACATCAAATGTGCTGATGCCTCAGAAATGAGGAAAAATATGGTCAGTTTCAGTTGGGTGACTATGGAACAACAAAAGTTCTTATGTGATTTTAGAAGGACAGGATGCAGAGATATGGTTAACACTTGCAACATAACTGTAGAAGTGTGGGTTAAAAAAATTGAAATCACTTATTGCTCATTTAAATGTATTTCTAGTCTCTGTTTTAAATGTTTTCAACTGCTTAATGGATTCAATTGAAGAGTATGCATGACTGGTTTTAGTATTTCATAATAAATAAACATCCTTTTTCCCCCTCTAGTGTCATCTTTGGATTAAACAGTCACTACACCTAATTAAATAATGTTCTGAATTTAGATTTATTAACTTGTATTTCTTAAAATGTGCCCACCCCCATAAGCCTGTATAGTATAAATTACACTAGAATATTAGAGAAGAAGGAATGCTAACATGAGTAATTAGGTATGGTTTATTATATGCAGTAATTATCTTATTTCTGTTAAAGAAGAAAGAAGAAGAGATCACGCACACATCCCCCCCTTTTTCTTTGAAGCTTCTTACGTTCTGAAGTCTCCTTACAAAAAAACCCCACAAAAAAACAGCCCCCTAAGCCCCAACTATTAACTTCTTAACAAAAGCAGAATGAAGAATTTTAGGACTTCATTGCCTTATACATTTCTGGATTCTAAATTGCAAATCTTTTGTGTTGTTGTTTTAATGGCAGCCAAAATACCAAGCAAAAACCAGAGTGCACTGAGGAAGGGGTGAGGTGAATCTCAAGAAGAAAAGGCTGACAACAATGGGCTTCATAGGATAGCTACTTTAATGAGCATAAGTGGAGGAATACTGATAGTGAGCAAGTCACAGTCAAATACTGGGCACCCTGCGTTAGCGTGGCATCAGACAGGGCGCTGGTAGGTTTTTGCATGGCATGCTCTGTGGAGCAGATCCTGTCCTTGGAGGGAAGATCTTCCTTTTGGTCGTTCAAACTAGTATGTCACACAAAAAAGTGTGTGGCTGGTTTGTTATCCCTTTGCAAATCATTTCTGTGAACAGGATCATTCTGTTCATGGAAGGGTCATCATTCATGGAAGGTGTCACTGCCGGTGGCAGGGGGGTTGGAGCTAGATGATCTTTAAGGTCCCTTCTGACCCAATCCATTCTATAATTCTTCCTTGTCTTGAGGTGCATTGTGTATTTGTATGTTCTTTAAATTAAATTTCTGTGTAGTATACTATTTCATTCTCTGCTATGGTTTACACAGGGGTTGTTTGTATGAATTATATGTGACTGCATGTGTATGTTGTGGTTATTTTATAGGTGGTTATTCGTGCTCAAAATGGCGAACTCCTCTATCGTATTTCACCTTGGGCAAGATATGTAGTCCGCGATGAAGACAAAGTGAATTATGATTGGGTACACTGGAATCCACCACTGTCATATATAGTAAGGTTTAAATATTATTTTGAAAAGGTGTATAAAGCTGTGTATCATGTCATCTTTGTATCCCTGTTCGGAAGGAAAAAAAGTTCTTCTGCAAAAAGAGAGTAGTGAACTAGTTAGAGCAGCTACCGGAGAACTGAAGGGTTTTTATTCATAGTTTTGACAGAAACAAGAGACTTCAATGATGGATGCTTTTGAGCTACTTCTTCAGTCTCCCACAGAGCATATGAAAAATGGTTACCTGTTAAAGCGGTATTTTGAACTTTGCTTCCCACGTGCTAGGCAAGCTCAATAACTATTCCAGGACTAGGCAGCCCTTCCTGGTACAGAAGAGAGGATAGAACTGTCAGAATTGAGTTTAAGAACTAGTTAGCTGCAAATAGAAAGTTTGGTACAAAGTTAATGCCATTTGAAGTCAGAAAAAACTTTCAAAAGTAAGGTACTCATGCTCCAGTCATCCTAGTTTGTATCAGGAAAATCTGTTTATTGTTTTTAAATCTATTTTACTTCTCATGCACTGCCATAAGGGGGAACTCATTACATGAGATATGAAAAATACCCTAGGAGAACATTCAGAAGCTTCAGACTGAGTGATGTTATTTCAAATTATTACACTTCATTTTCCCTAAAAAATAGTATACAATGTTCTGTATTAGAGGCACTGCAACCTCTGTTTTGAGTTGAATTTTAGCACCCACCTCAAATTATGAAGCATCTAGTTGACAGAGAAAGGGTAACTCACATGTAAAGTCTCTTTTAAAAAAAATTATTACTTTATCTGTGGTAACTTTCTTATTTAGGTGTATAGCTTATATGAATGTAGTGACCTACCCTATATCTATGATTCTATATCACACCTAGGTCCTCTATAGGAAAAAATTTGAAGTGCAGTGATCTGTGTGACCTAGAGCAGAAACGAGGCAAGAACATTTAGGGTGCAGACAAGGCCTTACTGAGTTAAGTCAGGAGAAAAAAAAAAAAGTCCTTTTATGAATAAGAGAGGCGCTCTGTGAAAGTAAAATGCAGGGAGCAAACCTCAACCAGAGCTTCTTGTTCTTCATGTTATCCCTTTAATTTCTGTTCACTGTTTTTACTGGTTTTGTTCTAACTTTTCAAAATTTCACTTAAATATTAAATTAAGAAATAGAATATAAAAAACTTGTAACTTTTTTTAATTGAAAGAGGGAGGAAAAAAATTTGGGGAAAAATAGGTTTTAAGCAGTAGTTTGTCTGTTTCTTCAGACAAGACTTTTGTTTTAAAAAATAAAATCCCAATAAACTCTTTCAGGTGTAAGGAGGAGTTTGGTGATGAACCAGTATATATTGTTATACAATTATATATTGTTTATATATATATATGTAGTTATACAATTATATATTGTTTCTGTAGTCTTTAAACATTTTCACCCATCTAGAAATACTGTGTACTTGCCCACAGACTTGGGATTTCTTTCTTTTTTTTAATCCTAAGTAATTGGAATATAGATGTTTCTGTGCTGTGGAACTGTGTTATTTAGGACTAAAATATTTATCAGTTTTAGTTTGGACAAGGCAGAGCAACTTCAAATACCTGCAAAAAGCAGGTATGCTTAAAAAATAAAACCCTGTCTTTCTGTTGTTGTCTTATTTTCAAGAAAGCTTCAGAAGAACTTTATAGCACAATGGCTGCTGGAAGTTCGTACACTTCAGTGTAATTTAAAAAGGATGTAAGAAAAGTGTTAAATCATGGATGTCCAGTTTCTTGTTCATTAATGTTAATTTGAAATATTAACATTTGAAATATTAATTTGCTGTAACAGTTTAGAATGCTTAAGAACTTCTGAAATGTTTGCTCTCAGACGAAAAACAAGACAAACCTTAAATTGTATTTAGTCTTATGCAAATTATGTGACTGTGACAATGCTTCCAAGCTGTTGTATCCTAACAACAACTGTGGTTTTTCCTTATAGCGTAAGCATCCTTCCCCCAGGAGATTAAAAAGCCTAAGAATCTATGAATCTCATGTGGGGATTGCTTCCCCAGAAGGGAAAGTAGCTTCTTATAAAAATTTCACGTACAATGTGCTACCTAGAATAAAGGATCTTGGTAAGTAATAACAGAGATACTTGCAGAGATAAAATTTTAATGTGTCTTTGCTCTTATTAGAAGAGATAATTATCACATCTATAGGGTTTTTTTAATTTTCATATTACATATAGTATAAAAATAGATTCTTACGGTAGCAGAAATTATAAACAAGTGGAATCTATGGAGAAGAAAGAAAGACTGAAACAGGATATGTGAATCAAAATCCATTTTACAGATTTTTAAGTAAAATGTGATTGCCAAAGCCTAGATAAATATTGCAGGGCAGTTAGCTTTTGGCATGGTTTGCTTTCAGCTTGAAAAAGGACCTGTTTTTGTGAGAGAGTCTTCAGAAAATACTGTGTTCTTAATTGGTTCTACTAATGTAAATCTTGGTTCTAAGCGAAGATAAAGAAATACCTGCACAGAAAGTATTGTCCCTTCTGTTTGCCAGAATAAGCATGCTAAATTTTTTATTCCTGAACAGTTGCTGTGAAGTATTAGAACATGGAAATTTTAAATGTGAGAAGTCTTCTTTTAGAAAAGAACTTCTACTATACTGGCAGGGATGTATGAAACAGCTGGCATGATTATCCCAGGAAGCACAGCAAAACTGTTCATCTCAATTTCTACTTGATTATTTCTTTCCTGTGGTGTCTTTGCAACATTTCTATAATGGAACAATATTAGTACTTGTGGGCTTTTTACTACCTTGTAATAAAATATGTTTTCTTACACTTATCTGTAAAATAGTTGTGACATCCATGGCTGAGACCTCTGTGGATGGTGGCTGTGCTTGTATGTTGTGTGATTTTTTTTTTGTTTGTTTTTTTTTTGTTTTTTGTTTGTTTGTCAGAGTGCCTGAAGAAGCCATGTGTTTTTCTCATAAGTTTACTTGTTGAGTCAGTGTTTCACAGAATGTGGTTTTTGCCTTTCAATAAAGTTGAGCTTGCAGGTGAATTGAGGGAATTAGCACATCTGGAGGCCCTCAACAAAAAGTAAATTTGGATTCCACATTGTGTATTTGTGACTCTTTCCTTACTGACAAAAAATTTCAGTCATTCCAGGAGGTTAATATGTTTAACAGAATTATGAAAGCTTTCTACTTTACCTACAGGAGAAATGTAATGAAAAGGCTGATACACCTTAAAAAAAAGGTGTATAAAAGCAATATCAAATTTAGGTAGGGTATACAGAAGTGATAGGTAATGTTTGCTCCTGTTTGCATTAAGTAAACAATGTGGGAGTTATGGAGGTTTTTTAATGTGTTTTTAGGAGGTATTAGATATGGTTTTAGAGTAACTTGTTAGGACAAGCTTAAAGACGTCGGTATTCAAGAATACTAAGATATTAATAGTTTGCAGAAAAAGGTGCATGAAAAATAGCCAAATAAATAGCAAGCAAATTGAATGAGAAATTTGATGCTGTGTTGCCAATTATTTATAAAAATGCTGTAAATAAGAATAAGTGCGATGAGCCTGAATTATAAAACAGCAATGAATTTGACAAGTTGTTGAGCTCATGCCACCTATCTTCTAATAATAACTCTTTCATATGTGTGAAACTTAAAAACAGAAGCAAGATCAACAAAAAAAAATCCCAGTATCTTGTCTGAACTAAAGAATTAGGTGAAGATTTTGGTTAAACTCATAAAGAGAAGTAGTGGCAATCTCGACAGACTGTAGATTAAACCTGAAGTTTATCTTTTACTGATAGTCCTCACTTGCTAGCTGTCTGGGGCACTTATTCACTGATACTAAAGATAGCTTCAGTTAAGATATGTGGCAAGTACTGTGGCTTCATCGTTAGTATATTGTTTTTGCTTTAGATTTCCCTCCCTGGGTAGTACGCTGAGCTGTTTTAGGGGATGGGCTAGACAGTGTGTCCTCGACCGTCCTTGGGTGCCTTGGTTCTTAGGTAAACTCAGAAGTAAAACACATTGCTATTGTGTGTTATCTTTTTTGAATGACTCTTGCAGAGGGGAGAATGTAATCATCAAAGTTGGTAAAAAGTGGTTTTGAAGTGGTAGAAAAAGATTCTGTAGGGCGTAAGGTATAGTATGTGTAGCCAGTGACTACTCCTATACCCCCTAACTGCAAGCGTGAGAAGTGAAGCAGAAGTTTGGGACATGAAGATTGGCATAGTTAATATTCTGAAGTTAGATTAAAATTATATTTGCATATCATTTAGTGCTTTCTAAATCTGAGAGATTCAATACATCTAGTTATATGTAGATCACTTAGCACATTGACACTTCATTTTTAATGGAAGATCATGTAAGTATAAAGTATTAGATAGAATTACTTCTTGAAAGAGACTGAGTCTTTAGTTGTTAATTATTGGAGTCAGAAGCAGCTAAAATGAGAGAAGACTGGAATGGATATGACAGATTTTGAATCGTTTTTTAACTATCATTAAGGCAGGGGTTTGTTTTATTTCTTCCATCTTTATAGGATATAACTGTGTCCAGCTGATGGCAATTATGGAACACGCATACTATGCCAGTTTTGGTTATCAGGTCACCAGCTTCTTTGCAGCATCAAGGTAAGATAAAGTACTTCAGCTTCTTCTCTGTTTTTTTGCCTTATTCCCCATCCATTGAAGTCAGCATGCCTGTACGTGTGTGTTTGCAAGTAAGTGTTTAATGGAAAGTAACACCTTAGAGTATTGGCTCTAGCTTCCTCTGAAATCAATTGGGCATAGTGATCAGCTGTTCTGAGGAACACTTCATATAGGATACAAACAACAACAAGGCTATAAGTAACTTGGCTTGTCGTAGCATATTTCAGCTAATCCAGCTTCAGTAGTCTTTATGCATGGGTTTTGTGTTCTGGAATTCTTGGCAGTAACAACCATAGTTGTTACTATGTCATTCTTTTATGATAAACGGAACTGTACACTACTTGTTCATAATGACCTTGATTAAATCATGGTTCTCTGTGTTCTGTGATAACTTTTTCCCACACTTGCAACAGACTGTACTTTATATTTGGGGTCTAGAGTGAAAACAGATGGAAAATGTGTTCAGCAAATTGTTAAGAAAATTATGATAAACCTGAATAGTATGATTTTTTTTTTCCATCTTGGTGAAGCTCAGGTGGCAGCCAGGCTAAACTTAGATGTACAGGAAGTTTTAACTGGCTTAATGAGTTGAAAGAAATGTGTGTCAGACGCAGGAGACAATCTTTATTTAAAAACAATTTGGAAAATAGTGTAGTACTTAAATAACTAAAGAGGACAGTGGCAGATAGTGTATTTTGGGGACTTTCATGAATGTACATTTACTTTTGTAGTCGTTAAAGATTACTTTATTCTGGTAATATAAATATCTTAAGGTCTCTTAGTAAGGAATTGTTCAATATTAAATAGAAGCTTTAAGTTTATCAGTATCTTTTATACTGAATTTGATGTATGAACAGATTAAGATGGAAGAATAAAATTTGCTATTTCTGCAAAACATTGCATGCATGATATAATTTTTATGATTAAAAAATTGTTTAACCATCAGTTTGTAATCAATAGCTACTAATTAAGAGGCTGAAAAAATAACCTGTATACAACCAGAAACTAGGTGATAAGGAATTGCTGACTTTGATGTAGTTTTTGGGAGCAATGTTCAGTATTGTCAGCTTAACTTCAGATTGTACCAGTCATAACACATTGCATTTTCATGCTGATAGCCGTTACGGAACTCCAGATGACCTGAAAGAAATGATTGACATTGCTCACTCAATGGGCATCACTGTTCTGCTGGATGTTGTGCACAGCCATGCATCAAAAAACTCTGAAGATGGTCTCAACAAATTTGATGGTACAGATTCATGTTTCTTCCATTCTGGTTCTAGAGGAACTCATCAGCTCTGGGACAGCAGGCTCTTTGACTATGCAAAGTAGGTATAAAATGTCACTTCAGGTGTGTTAGTGGTAATTGTTTCTTACCAGTTACATTAAAACTACACTATTCTGCCAAACTGGAAAAGTCATTTGGGTTGTTCAACAGTTACAGTATACTGAGTTAAATTCCTTTACTTTGCTAGATACTTAAATCAAAGACCTAAATTTTGGTTTTTGGCATTCTTCTCTCGTCTATGGCCACATATATACATATTACATACCATGTTTTATGTACTGTAAATATAATATATTTATATATCTAAATAAATAAAAGAATAAGAAAAGCTGAAAAAAACTTTCAGGATCTGGAAACTTATTGTCAAGCTGTCAATTTGTTGTAATACAGCAAAGATTTTCCCCAGGAAAACTAACTGTTCCCAAGAGCTTCCAGAGGTTGATCAACAGTAAATACAGAGCACAGATCCTTTTCAGTAGGCAAGTTTAGGGACCCAGTTTGGGAACCCTTAATTAGCTAGTACAAATATAGTGTGTGTCAAACCACGTGTTAATGCCAGATGATGATTAGCATTTAATATTGTTTCCTTTTTATTCTCTGAGGTATTGGGAGTGGGAGGATTTATCTGGTATGAAGAGTATTTCAGTAGTTTAAATGGAGAAATAGACACAGGTAGCCAGCTTATTTCAGTCTTCTCTCATTTTTCCCATGTTTGTTCATCCCATGGTAAGTTTTGCACAACCCCAGAATCTTCTTAAAGTATTTCTTAATTAATTCAACACAGTGTCACCTCTTATTTCATGATAAATTTTCAGTTTTTCCCCTCCTTGAGATGCACGATAATCTTGTTTGCTCTTCTTACCAATTACAGAGTTCTGGTTTTTAACCCTTTCAAGGTTAGGCTTGAGCGGTTCCTTGGATCATTCATCATTCAGCAACTGTAGAGTTCTGGTCTCTTGTTAATCTGCTAGTTGTTAGGCTTCGTGTGCTGCAAGTTCAATTTCCTATTTTTCCTTTGTTTCTCTCCCTCACTTGCATTGAATTGCCATTCACTGGATATGCTTGCATTGCAGATGTCCTGGGACCTTGGATCAGAATTACGTATGTTCAGTTAGTTGCCAAAGAAGATTTTTCTTCTTGTACTCGTAGGCTATACTGTCGAGGCTGACAATTTCATAGCTTATTGGGGATACTGTTTAAGAACGTCACTGTTGCAGAAGTAATTTTACATAGCATAGGTCAACTGTTTAATGGAAACTGTTACACAGTAACTCACAATTTCAATTAAACAGAGTGACCAGTGTAGTAAGTGACTTACACACTATGTTACTTAATCAGAGGAGCTGATCCTTATTTACTTTTTTTTGGGGACAATTAAACTGATGAATTCAGGAGACCTTTTTAAATTGTGATTTTAATGATAACAAATGCAGTTTACTATGTCTAATCATAGTAATTTCTTGTTTGAGTTCCTTCCTATTAATCTTTAAATTCATATTCAAATAAATTCTATTTCAGATAATCTTGAAGCTTTAATATCAGTACAATGGTATTTCACACTTCATTTCATTTTATGCTTGTGTATAATAAACAAGTGTCTGTGGTACCAACTTGTGTAGCAAGAAAATAAATGGAATGCGATTGGGGACACTTCTCTGTTCCAAGCAGAGGCAGGTTCTTCATACTGGAAAAGAATGTGGTGCTGGTATTGAATGTTTTGGAAGGATTTGTAAGTGAAAGAAATAGCAAGCTGCTTTCTAGGTAACACCTGGCAGTGTTAAGCATTTATTCAGAATTTAAGAACTTCCTACACCAGTCTGTTCAGTCGGCGGTATGTACCTGTACCCATTGGGGAGGGATATCGCTGCATAATTACTTTTCGTCTTGTGTGATTGGAATAGGTGCCAGACTGAATGCTGGGAAGGGGAAAGAGCTGTGAGTGGGAGAGAAGAGATTAGGAAATAGCAGAGACCCGAAAAACTGAATCTGTGCCCTTCTGATGAGCAAAAATAATGCTCTGGATGAGTGAGTGTCCGTCATATGTCATTCTCCATCCCCTACCCTCTAGTGAAATGCAACAACAAAATTAGGTTTCGTTTTTTAAACTTTTAGGAAAACTCCTTCTTCAAGCACTATAAGCTATGCAGTGAACTGTTTTTAGTCATTAAGGGTTTCTTTAGTCCTAGTATCTGAACATTAAATATTAATATTCTGTGTGTTTTTATTATCAAATTTTAAGGCTTAAAATATTTAACAATCACATTATAAGTTGCTCACAACTTATTAAAATATGCTTTGGGTTTTTTTTTCCTCTTTTTGTGTGTACAGGTCTTAAACAAAATTGGGAAAGAATCGGAACTGACATTTTACTGCAAATGTTACTTTTTTTTAATTTGGGCTTTATTGTCATGCCTGCTAATTTCCATATCAGTAAATCAGCAGCTCTATTCTGAAAAAGGGAAGTATAAAAATCTGTGAGAGACACTCAAGTTGCTTGTGGATATTTCAAGGTTTCTGAAAATAGATAGCACCAAACACAACCTATTGAATGGTATACAGAAAAGCTTGCTTTCTGAGACAAATCTCTTCAGCTAGTACAGCCTTCTCTCCTGCGCAGTGCTTGTACTAAATCGCTTTCCTTCTGTAGTAGGAAGAACTGTTAAATCTACAGGTACTTAAACATCAAATACAAGGACTTTGGAATTGAGGGAACCTATTTCTCTGCCATGAAAGAGATTAAGAAACAATTGCTTTATCAGTTTAGTCTGTCTATGTTTTCTTTGAAAGCCAAGATGTAAGTAAATTTGTCTCACAGTGTTGGCAAGATTATTCAGTTTTCTGAGAAGGGGATTGTGAATACTTAGTATAAAAGAAGGTGACAAAAGATCTATACCCAGACAAAAAAAAGAACTATATCCATGGTATATTTAAAATATTCTATTTTTAATAATATTCACTTAAGTAGAGAGTAGCTCCAAGAAAAGCAGTAGTATAACTATTCAAAGGACAACCAGGATGTTGCATCTCTAGCAGCGTAGTGCAATTTAAGATAAAAGTGTGTTCTGGCACGTTTTTCCAGTTTTTCCAAAATGTGGGTCTGGGCAGTTTTTTCCTCAAACATTTTAATTTGGTGAATCTTCCTCTCCTTCTTCTGCAGACCCTGAATGCATGAAAGGGTCTGATTCCTGAATTCATGAAAGGGAAATGCTCTAAGGTAAAAGGAATGCCACAAACTCTGGACCTGTAGTCTAGTTGGCACCGTCTAGTTAATTTTGCGGTAAATTAAGTGCCTTGTCTCTATTGAGGTCCTGTTTAAGGTAGCTCACTTGAAACACGTGTAAATACCCTCCCATTTTAACTAACGCTTCTGCTTGTAATTAATTTAGCACAAGCGAAGTGTAACAATTTTTCCTTCCTAAAATCATATTTGGAGATTATTCAGCTGCCAAGTTCATTAGAAAGTGATGCTGTAGACCCTGGAGACCAGGTGGGATCACAACTAGAGTGGTTGATTGTGTTTTGATTTAAATTAATTTCTCTGTATAGCAAATGTGTCTAAAATATTAATCAGGCAAAACAATTTAGAAAGAATTGAGAACAAGCTATTACCTAGCAAAGATAAGTTACTGTTTGTTTTTTTTTTAAGGCACTACATAATTAAAATGTGTAAATGATGCGACCTTTCTCGGCTTATTAAGATCCGAGTGTATTGTTTTGATTTTTAGGGCTCTGTATTCCTCTTTTCTCATTAGGCTTTGTTAGATTCTACACTTAATCCAGTTCTAGGCGACAACGGGTATACTGATGTATTTCTTTTAGGAATAATGATAAAGTAAAGCTTGGCAGAAATCATATGATGCCCTAAGTTTTGTGTTTTGTTTGTTGTTTTGTTTTGGTTTTTAGTACTGTGACCCTTTTCACCTGAGCACTTAGCCAAAATTTTAAGTTCTTGCTCAATCTAGGAGAAGAATTTGGCACAAAAGTCACAGGTTGAATTATATTCTTGTTTCAATTACAAAGTCCTGCTTCTTTGAGTGCAGCAGTATGATCAGCAAGAGATTGTTAGTTCCAAGTTTCTGGGGCCAGCAGACATCCCTGATGTCTCTTTTGAGGCTTTTTCTATTCAGTGCTTTTCTTTGGATTTTATGTGTCCATGCTTTTGTTCTTCTCTGAAGGCATCAAATCATAACCAGTGGGAATCCTTTGGCTTGTTCACATAAAGATTTTGTCTTGTTTGTATTTTTTTGTGGTACTCTCTTTTGGGAATTAAGGCTTGTAAGTGCTGTAAAGGAAATTTGCTGAACTAAGCCATGTAATGGGATAAATCTTTTATTTGCTTTAGCCTTTTCTTTCTCCTTCAGTATTATGAAGTCTCAAGTGAAATCTATGCAAAATGTGCTTTGAAATACTGTAGGTAGGGTTCAGAGTATAAGTGCTGTTCCACAAGCCACAGTTTACATCAGGAGAAAAGATGCTATGCAGGTCCCCTGCTGCCTAACCAGATGTTCTCTTCAGCTTGGTCTTCTGAACTGTTGGTGGAGCAGCTGATCATAGCTCCGCATGTTACACTTTTTTCAGTTTTTCTTAAAGTGGGTTATAAACTACTATAGTTCAGAAACTGCTTTTAGCCCTGCTGTCAGTTGCAGAAGTGCATGTTTTAGTTCTGGTTTACATGGCGTGTGTTCCAGCTGCTTCTCCAGAGTGGTGTGGGTCACCTGAAGCCTCTCTTCCCTATCTTGTGTTCCAGTCTCATGCAGGTATATCAGGTGCTCTCTTGCCTCTAAAATGGCACGGTACCCCTGTGTTTGGATGCTGAGATGATGGCCTTTTCTGTCATTCAGGATTCTATGAAATCCTGCATGGACTTCATGCTGTATTTTATGGGGAGACAAGGTCTGCTGTTGTCAATAGATAGTAATTTACTTCACTTTAGGATCTGACTCCTTGAAGGCATGTTGATCTTCTAATATCTTCAGCAGACTGTATTTTAATTTTTCCTTAAACAGCTTTGTTTACCTGATTATTTTTTTTTCCTTTTCTCTGATTGCCAGCTTTCTCAGTCTTTAGCTGCCACTGGTGTACTGTTATTAGTAGGTGGAATGAATTGGGAAATATATCTTTCAGAGAATAGTGTTTGGTTAATAGGGTACCTGTCTGGGCTCGTAATTCTCTTAATATAGCTGTCCAGATAAATTCTTAGGGCTTAAGTAGGCTACAATTAAGTGTTGAGCTCTTGGATATGCTGCTACTCTATAACAATTGCATGTTTAGTGTTTGAAATTTGTGTGAGATAATGCTTTATGGAGTACTGTTGTATTAAAGGTTACGGTTCCTTGCCTAATGCACTTACGGAAAGTTGACACATCAGCATGAGTTACAAAATGAAGACCATGTGGTATGTGCATTCTTACCATCCATCTCAGGGTTGCTTTATTTGTGCACGTTTTACAGGGTGCAGAGAGGGTATACTTGATGTCAAGCTATTGCTTATCAGTGGACACACACAAGGGGTAGGTGGGATTTTAAAACTGCTAGTACGCTCGTAGCTTACAATAAGACACCTGAAGTTTGCACTGTCCAGGCAGGTATCAGTCAGGTGGGAGAAGGGAGGCTGCTGCTGCTTCTGCTTGTTGTAACAGACCCTTGCTGGTGCTGGGTTATTCTCTTCAGACTCCATAATATTTTCTTTTGTAGTTTCGCAGCTTTCCATGATCTTCCTTTTGGATCTTTGAGCTTCTAACATGTCTTTGTCTGTAACTTTACCTTTCTTATCTTGCGTAGCTTTAAAGACTTTTTTGCAGATTTCTCTCAACTGAGCAAATGTTTTAGAAGTTTAAGCTATACAGCTTTTGGGACACCGTTAATAACCTAGTCAGGAGGGGCGGGGAAAATTACCAAAGAATTAATGTATTGTATACAAAAGTTAACTTTACGTAGTCTAGGTGTAATCACTGAAGTATTCTTTTCTGCAACTTCTGAGAATTTAGTCGGGTAGAGATTATGTTCTTCCAGCTGTTTTTATGCAGTAGTAATGACATCCAGTGACAGGTCATGTTTATCACACATCTGTATTTACTGGGAGATGCCTTGGATGTAATTCTGGCTAGATTAAAGGTAATACAGTGATAGATGTCATTGAGCTACGTTTTCAGTCTTTTTTTTTTTTTTGGTACATTGTTGATTGTAGGGTAATTACAGTAGGAACAGGGCTACAAGTTATGTTTCATGATGTAAAACATGAGCTATGCTGATTTAAATTAATTTCCCGCCAGTCTTTCTTCACTAAATTAGTTTAGGAAAGCTCTTTAGTTAGAGATTGCCATAACATGCATTGGAATTGGATTTGATAGGCAAGATTAATGGCTATTTTAAGAAAGCACTGCTTGTGATGTAATAGCAAGATTTTTTTTTCTTTTTCCTAGAGCTCGTAAATGTAATTATTTTTATTACAGATTGACTTTCAAAGCCTGACTCTATATGTCCTTAGCAGGCTGCTTCTACTGGACTGGACCTTGAGGGTGACTGTAAAGGTACAGAAGTACTTCATAAAGCTTAAACCTTAATGTTCAAAACCTTCCATGTCTGTGAAAATCTGTTTCTTGGTGTTTTCTCCTCCTTTTAGCAACCGTTATGAATGTTAGCATGTAAGCATTTTCAAGAATGGGAACATAGCAGTTAATGAATTGCCTTTCTTGAAGGAAATGAGTACTGAGAGCATTGACAGAAGGGATGATATATTGGAACTTGCTGCAATGAAATTAGAAATTCAGAGTTTAGAAATTGTTCTAAATTTTGTCAGGTATCATATTTTGAAATATGGAGGTCACAGCTTGTAGCCAATTAAATTCAATCATGTCTTGAATAGACAGTCACTCCTACCTGAAGTTGATTATGGTATTTCAATAAAGACCTAAAATTAGATGAGATTCAACACACTGCAGAGAATCATTCCTCATCAGTCTAAATGCAATAATGATCTTGCATTTAGTAATACACACTTAAATTGATAACTGTCACAGCATTCTTATGTGATTACTGCAGCACTTGTATGAGCAGTATCTGTTGTGAATAGAAGATTGTGCTGGGGAAAAGGATGACAGTTGTATAAATTTGAGATGAGAGAGAGGTTATAAAGAGAATCTGCAAATGAAATGGGGAATGTTGACTTTTTTGGATGAAACCATATGAGAAGAAAGTTCTATGTTGGAGGAAAAGTAGTCATGGTACCACTCGTAGCAGGGAAAGAAGATGGGATCATTAAGACAATTATAGTTTTTTTTCTTGATTCTAGTGTGTATATGTTGTATAATACACAGATCCCCTTGAAATCCATTTTTGGAAAGCTCTTTGGAGAGAGAAAGGAAATTGATAATGGGACAAAACAACAGCCATATCTACAAAGCAGAAAACAATAAATTATCAAAATGCTGTATGCGTTTGATGATGGTGGGATTGAGTACACCATCAGTAAGTTTGCGGATGACACCAAGGTGAGTGGTAAGGTTAACACCATTGGGGGACAGGATGACATCCAGAGGGACCTTGACAAGCTGGAGAAGTGGGCTTGTGAAAACCTCATGAGGTTCAACAAGGCCAAATGCAAGGTCATACACATGGGTCAGGGCAACCCCCAGTATCAATACGGGCTGGGGGATGAAGAGATTGAGAGCAGCCCTGAAGAGAAGGACTTGGGTGTCTTGGTGGATGAGAAATTGGACATGAGCCAGCAATATACGCTTGCAGCCCAGAAAGACAATCATATCCTGGGCTGCATCAAAAGAAGCGTGATCAGAAGGTTGAGGGAGGTGATTCTCTACTCTGCTCTGGTGAGACCACACCTGGAGTACTGTGTTCAGCTCTGGAGTCCTCAGCACAGGAAAGACATGGACCTGTTGGAACAAGTCCAGAGGAGAGCCACAAAATTGGTCAGAGGGCTGGAGCACCTCCCCTGTGAGATCAGGCTGAGAGAGTTGGGGTTGTTCAGCCTGGAGAAGTCTCCGAGGAGACCTGATTGCAGCCTTTCAGTACCTAAAGGGGGCTTATAAGAAAGGTGGGGATAAACTTTTTAACAGGGCCTGTAGCAATAAGACAAGGGGTAATGCTTTTAAGGAGATGTTTAGACTAGATATAAAGAAGAAATATTTTCTGCTTAGGGTGGTGAGACACTGGAACAGGTTGCCCAGGGAGGTGGTAGATGCCCCATCCCTGGAAACATTCAAGGTCAGGTTGAATGGGGCTCTGGGCAACCTGATCTACTGGAAGATGTCCCTGCTTACTGCAGGGGGGTTGGACTAGATGACCTCCATGGTCCTTTCCAGCTCAAACTATTCTATGATTCTGTGGTTCTGTCATTCTATGAATTGCCAAAAGTCAGTGTATTTATGGCTGATAGATCAGAAATTATCTGCAAATTATCATGTTGCTTTATTACTTTCAGTTTTGAAAGGAAGGACATGTTTTCTTGAGGAATTCCATTTCATAGGCTATCATAAAAACTAAGTTCCTGCCCCTAGAAGGTGATTGAAACTGAAGATGGAGGTCAGAGTATCCAACAGAGCTGGCCAGCCTGCTGCTTCAGGTGGTAGCTGTCTCTGTCCTATCAAATTGATTCCTAGCTGTAGGCCATAGCTGAGAGTTGGTTTTGGATGGGACTGTGTTGGTGGTTCTGTGCTAAAATTTATGGAAGATTTATATGGACTCACTCAGCTTTATATGGATGTTTTCCTTAGAGTTATTTAAATGCCAAAATTACTTTGACTTTGGGATTAATGTGCTATTGAGATAAGTTTTATTAGAGTTCATACTTATAAAATTATTGTTGAAATTGTAATGAAGATACAGAAGCTGATTCTACTGTGATCCCATTATAATGGTAATGGATGGACTCAGAGTAGCTTGAGCTGATTTTTTTTTTCTTCTAGGTTCTGGTCTGGCTGATACGGTTACAGGACAAATTGGAAGAACTGAAATAGTGTATCATGTCTAATATGTCTTAATGAGTAAGGAAAATATTGTATGAAAAGTTTTATCCCTGGGAACAGAGTGAATTGTTCTAAACCAGTTTTTTTTGGGGGGGAAAGAGTTGAACTTTCTTTTTTTTCTAAAAGCATATTGGAGTGAATTTTCTTGGTTGGTTCCCCCCCCCCCATGCATTTATTTTGGGCAGTTCCTTGTAAAACGGTGGTTTTTTAGAATTCTCTAGAGTTTGCCATGAGACTTGCAATCAAACATGTTTGTCCTTGTTTCCTCCCTGTATCTTCTCTTTTAATAAGGAGACTAACTCTTTACCCAATATTTTATATCTATTACAATACCTTGTAATCTCTTGAAAAATGTTGTAAAGTTACTTAGAAACAAAAGAAATTCATTGCCATAGAAATGATCATTATTAGTTTAGATGGTTGACACAGTTTTTTTTTCCTGAGTTATTCTGTGATTAAATTCTAGAGTTTAGTTGGGAGTGAGGGAAGTAAATGTACAAATAATACTCTGTAGACCTTACTCTTTGATTTCTTTCATCTAAATATTGTGCAGTAGGAATCCTGTCAAAGTTAGTTATAAGGATAGATACATATGAACAAATAAACACGAGAATGAAGAAGCACACATAGATAAGATATATGATGTGTAAGTCATTGCTGTGTAGTCTAGCAGTTGCCTTCTGTAGGAGATGTCTCAATCTGGTCAAACAAAGAGCTGAGAATTAAGTTCTCTGAAGAATTACTGAGTAAAAGTATGGGGGATTTGTACATATAGTTAGTCATTGCACTAAGCCTTTTTGAATGAGTGCATATATGTAAGGGCTTCACAATAAAGAGGCGAATGCTCTTTGCTGTCTTTATTCTTATTCTGTCTTTACCCTCTTTTCCTTTAAGATATACAAAGAAAGTAAAGTAATTACTATTCTCATTTTCCCAATTAAATAGCACATTAGATCACCTCTTCTTGGTTGGAGGGATTTATGTAAACACCATAGAACTTGTTACTTCGTGACGTGGAGTAAAGCCATATTCCTTTCACCCTGTCAAAATGAGCATCCAGTGCAGCTTGAATCTAGGGCCTGTATTTTTAGCCCACAGAGCTTCAGAGACTGGCATTATCATTTACTGTTTTCTTCAGTGTTTTACAGTGAACAGCTTTTTTTTTTTTTTTTACTCTTGATGTTAATGAGTAACATTTTATTCACATTTTAGCTCACATTTGATTAGGGCATGAGATTTCAGAACACATTTTAGCCCCACCTTATTGGTATACCTAAGCTTTCTAAGAGAGTTTTCTAATACAGTAACTAAAAGAAAAATTGGTGTCTTTTGAGGAAAGAATACATTCAATATTAAACCGCAACTGAAAGTAAAATTATCCCTATGAGGATTGCTCATCTGATCTATTTGTTTTGGTCAGTGTTACATTTCTATACCCTGACTTTCTGCAAGCAGGTGGAGACAGTGCTAAATTCCCCCTTGCCTTCTTTCCTGTTCCCTCTCCTCCCCTTCTCCCCTGAAAGAAAAAAAAAAAGGAAAAAAAATTGTTTTGTTTTGTTTGTTTTATGATGACACCATATTTGTCAGAATGGTAAATAATTAGAATAATAAGTAATAATAATATAATTGTTCATGCAAAGGAGACTTATATACGCTTTATTTCTTTGTGTACCAAGGTTGTCTAAGTGAATGACCTTCTGTGGTTCTAAAAATTTGGCTTTTAGCTGTGACTGGACACTTTTTATTCCAAATCATCAATTCAGAATTGATGGGCTTCTTTATTTTATTTAGTTTGAAATGGATTAAACTTGGATGTTCAGAAGCAAGTACTCAAAGTTGGTGTTTAAGGAAATAAATAGTGCAAGTTTTCAAATTGCTAAACATACAGTTTCTTTCACCTATCCTTGTTGTCCGTAAAACTCCTTTTTTATTGTCGAAATTTAGCTCTTGTTATTAGATTCCCTATATATTTTCTAAACTGAAACAGTTGGTGAATCTGAGCAATCAGTCAGCCAAATACTGGAGGAAAAAAAAAAAATCCCAAAAGATTTCCACTGCTTCTTCTCCCTCTGTCTTCTGGTTTGATTGTTTAGTGTTTATTACTCCAGTTTTTTAGGCTTTTTTCACTACCCTGTAATCTGAAATTCTATATTTTTCTTCCCACAAAATGGAAATATATATTTAAACCAAAGCCTAAGTAGTTGGGGCTTATAGCCATTCTGGGGTTGATGCTTAAACCCCAAAGGTTATTTACAAAGTAAATGCTTTTTGGAGGAGAAAAAAGAAGTCAACTATAAAACACTAAAATTTACATTATCAATATTTTCAGGCTTTCTTTGCTACCACCTTCTTGGATAAGGGCATTGGAAAAGATGAAAATCTACTTTGACTATGTTATAAGAAATTCCAAGGTAATTATTTTGTCATTGGGTTAAGTGGGGAGGAAATGGAAAATCTGTCAGGAAATGCATAAATGGAAACAACTTTAAGCTGGATGTTCTTTCTAATGCCTGTCCAACATTGGTTAACAAAGCTAGCAACTTAGTAGTATGAAATAACATTCTTATAAACGAATTGTGTACTGGAAAGAATTAATGTTCTGTGGGTTTTATTTACAGTTGCTCTTAGTACAGCACCATTGTCATCCAAATTTGGAAAGACAAAGAAAAGTTTTGATTAGAAAGAATGTCTTCACCAAGTTCAAGGTGTGAGCAACTCGTTTGCCTGTAATGCTGAATGGTTAATATATGCAAAGAGAATTTTTTAAAAAATATATTGGAGGATCTTAGCTTTAGTTTTCTTTGCATTTTACCCTGGCCTAGACAACAAAATTTGTTTTTCACAAGGTTATGAAGTTTCCACTTCAAACTTACAATTTAATCAAAAGATGTTATCATTCTGCTGCCCCTTAAGCCAGGTTCAGTATTGGTCACACTGAAATGTGGTCTGAAGTTTGGCATACCTATAGTAGGAACAGTTGCTTTCATTTTAGTTCAAAACCATGGAATTTCATGGAAAAGCCTTTCCGTTAGAAATGAATACATTTTTCTAATGTATTAATTATACTGGTAGGTTAATAAATCTGAATGGAAATCAGGAACGAATGGTGTCTCTCAGGGGTCCATGCTGGGACCAGTTAATGACATTGTGACATTGAGTGCACCCTCAACATGTTTGAGGATGACACCAACCTGAGTGGTGCAGTTGATACGCTGGAGGGAAGGGATGATATCCTGAGAGACCTTTAGAGGCTGGTGGGGGAGTGGGCCCATATGAACCTCATGAAGTTCAAGAAGGCTAAGTGCAAGATCTTGCATCTGAGTCAGGGCAATCCCAAGCACAGATTTAGGGGGATGAATTGGTTGAGAGCGGCACTGTGGAGAGGACTTGGGGACACTGGTGGGTGAAAAGTTGGAAATGTGCACTTACAGCCCAGAAAGACAGTCATATCCTGGGCTGTGTAAAAAGAAGTGTGACCAGCAGGTCAAAGAAAGTGATTCCCGCCACCTACTCTCATCTTATGAGTCCTGACCTGGAGTACTGTGTCCAGTTCTGGAGTCCCCAACATAAGACAGACCATGGACCTGTGTCATGGTTTAAACCCACTGGTGGCCAAACACCACACAGCTGTTCTTTCACCCTCCCCTGTGCCAGGGCTGGGGGAGAGGATCAGAGGGCTAAAGGTAGGGAGGCTTGTGGGTTCAGATAAGGGCAATTTAATAGCTGAAAGAGAATAAAATGTAAAATTATAATGATAATAATGGAGTATACAAATGAGTGATACACAGTGCAGCTGCTCACCACCTGCTGACCAAGGCCCGTCCTGTTCCCAGCCCCGCCCTCATTTCTACACTGAGCGTGACATTGTATGATACGGAATATCACCTTGGCCAATTTGGTTCTGCTGCTGTGCCTGTGCTCACTCCCAGCTTCTGTGCATCTGCACACTAGCAAAACATGGGGAGTTGGAAAGTCCTTGGTTTTTTAGCAAAACCTGAAAACATCATTATATTACCAACATTATTCTTGTACCAAATAACACAGTGAATCCAAAACACAGCGCTATTCTAGCTGCTAAAAAGAAAATTAACTCTGTCCCAGTCAAACCCAGGGCAACCTGTTAGAGTGGGTCCAGAGGAGGGCCACAAAAATGGTCAGAGGGCTGGAGCACCTTTCCTGTGAAGAAAGGCTGAGAGAGTTGGGGTGGTTCAGCCTGGAAAAGAGAAGGCTCTGGGGAGACATTATTGTCTTCAATACTTAAGGGGGCTTGTAAGTAAGACAAAGGGAGACTTTTTACCAAGGCCTATGATGATAGGACAAGGGGCAACAGTTTTAAACTGAAAGAGGGTAGATTTAGATTGAACGTAAGGAAGAAACTTGTTATGATGAGGGTGGTGATGCCCTGGAACAGATTGCTCAGAGGAGCTGTGGATGCCCCATCCCTGGAGGTGTTCAAGGCCGGGCTGGATGAGGTTTTGAGCAACCTGGTCTAGTGGAAGGTGTCCCTTCCTGTGGCAGGGGTTTGGAACTAGATGATCTTTGAGGACCCTTCCAACCCAAACTATTCTCTGGTTCTGCGATTAATATACAAGTTCTAGTGGACTAATCAGACATGTTTCAGCAACATAAGTTGTTTTTTAAACTCTCAAAAGATACTGCTGCCTTCTCTTGTGAGTTTCAACTTCTGAGTTAACTTGAAAACGTAAATACTGTACTCAAAGCTTTTTGGGATGTGGAAGAGTGTTTTGTTTTTAAATGGTTTTCCAAATAAACTGTAGACAGGATGCTTTTTGTCATTTCTATCTAATATGATATGTAATATTATTCTAACTCCAAATATTTTCAAGGTACTACCTGAGGTTTCCATTGTTACAATTTGATTTCATTGTATTAGTGGGAGTACAACTGGATAAATTTTTGGCACATTATCTTTTCCATGTGCCTCTGGTGGAATTTAAAAATTTGGTGGCCCTGGAAAGATAGTGGGTATGTTAAAACATATGTTCAGATCACAAAAGGTTTTAAAATAGGTGCTTAATATTTTTAATATAGAATCATAGATAAAACAAAGTATAGCTGTGAATCAATACAAAAATTACATTGTAGCTATTTTTACCAGAGACGGTTCAAATAATAATCTTGCTAAGTGGTACATGCTAAACAAAGTTATTGTAATGATCTGTTATAAATGTGCTTAGTTGTCGTGAGCTAAGCAGAGGAGAGTTAATTTTTTTTTTCCTTTTCCCTTCTCTTCATAAATAGCTAGCAAGAAGCTATGTTTTGGATTCCTGCTCAGGAGAGAATTGATAAGAGAGAATTGATAAGAGAAGAACGTTTATAGTTATTGCTAGGATATTGCTATTTGTCCTCAAGGACATTTTGCCTCTCTCCTCTCCATAGACAGGGTGGGGGGGAAGAGACAGTCCGGCTTCTAGCTTGGGATTTGCTTTTAGGTAAAGATTGAGAAGCAGACTGACCAATTATTCCATCCCATGCATGTCATACCCAGTATATAGGTGAGGACTCTTCCGGGAGAGCTGGCTTTTCACTTCCCTTGGGCTCCGGATTCGTCTCGCTTTGGGGAGCCTGCGTTCACTCTCCCAAGGCCTTTCCCCCCCCTCCCCCCACGGTCGCCGTTAGCTCTCGGCACGGGACACTCGTTTATCTCCGTTCCGTGAGTTTTGGCATCCTCCCTCTCCAGGGGGATCATTAGCTGTTTTTTTTTCCCTGCTTTGGTCAGTTCTCGGACTGGGACGCTTGGGCTGTTATCTCCATTCCGTGAGTGCCTCCGGGAGCAGTGCACCCCCCTCTCCCCCCCCCCTTTCTGGGGGAATCGTCTGTGTGGTTTCTGGAGATCATTAGCTGGCAACAGGCTGAGCCTTTTGCGGGGGGCAGTATCATTGTGTATCACCCATTCCCTCCCTCCTCTGGGGTCACTGGCTGGGAGTGGGCTGGGCCTTTAGTCATCAGGTGAGGAGGGGCAGTATCGCTGTGTATCACATTGCATCTTTGTATATAGTATTATTTCCAATATTATTGTAGTTTAGTTATTAAATTGTCCTTATCTCAACCCACGAGTCCTCTTTGCCATTTATCTCTTTAATTCTCTCCCCTATCATTGGGTGGGGGCCAGGACTGTGTGAGCGGGTGTGTGTAGTTTGGCCCCCATTCAAGGGGGGGGCTTGTATTAATTAATTAATACAAGTTCTTGTATTAATCTTCATGAAGTACGAATTATACAGCTGAAATTATAGTATCTAACAAGAAGTTGAAATAAAAAACAACTGGTTTTGAATATAAACCTCTTTCAGTTCTCTTGCATGAAAAAGTATTTATGAAGCATACAGAAAGCAGTACATTTGCAAGTTCTCAAATCTATTGGCACAGTGTAAGATGAGCTAATATCTTTAATTACGTTCCTGAAGAATGTAACTTTAAAAAGGTTCAGCAAATTGAAAAATACTGCCCTGTGCTCAGCAATGGATTCCTATCTAATACAAACCCTGTACTTCAGATCTTCTGTGCTGTTTTGTGCAAGTGTAACAGCTTTGCATTTTGTGCTTGCTGAAAGAGAATAGGGACTGATGCATGCATAAATCAGTTTTGCCAGATGGCTGCTTACCTCTGCAGTCACTTCCTGAGCCTTGTGCTTGGGATGATATAAGACAATGCTCAGGCTCTCTCAGCCTTCCACTGGAAACCTCCTGTTTCTCTGAAGGTAACAATTCACTGTGCACACTTTGCTGCCCTTCATGCTGAAGTCTGTCATGTAGCTGAGCAGTCTTGTCCCGTGGTGCTGAAAAGAACATTTTTGGACTGTGTTCAGAGCAATTGTTTCTGCTGATGATAAACTCTGGAAGTGTGAAAGGAAGTGATCCAAGCTTTGTATTAGCTAATATTAGCATAAAGAGTGAACTTTCCTTACCCCTGCTTCCCCAGGGGAGGAAATCAGTAAATTGCCATTCAGGATATGGACTCAGTATCTCGGGAGCCTCCTGTAATTTCTGTACTAGATGATGACTGATACTTAAATGTTTCTACCTGTCTTAAAATTTTCTTCTCTTTTACAAATTTGGCATTACTGCCAACTGTCTAGTTGGGAGGAAGGGCAGGAGAGTCTTTTTGTCAATAAAATAGACAGACAACTGAGACTTCAGATGTCCAGTATGCCAGACTCTGGGAGACTAAGGTAGGAGGATATTCAGATAATCTTTTTCAAAGTAGAAGTCCTAGGATGGCAAAATGCAAGAGTCATCCCCTTTTCAGGCTTTTCTATGTAATGCTACTATTCCTTTTGAGGTTGGTTTTACAATGTTAAAATGAAAAAGAAAAGTAGCTGATGCAGTTTGTTGCTTGACGATTAATGTTTTGATTTGGGATTTTAAAGGTAATTACCTATTTTAAAAAAAGGTAGTCTGTAATAGCATATGGACAGTGGTAGATTGATAAGGTTTTGCTAGTGTGTTCCTGGTATAGATGAACTTGAGTCTTTCAGTTACCACTGTAGCAAATACGGTTTGCTCTCGTCTGCATGCAAAAAAGACTTCTCAATCATCAGTTCACTTTTGGAAAACCAGATATTTGATGATATGTTTATATTAATGCTGGAATTTTCTCAAGGGCAAAGGTCTGGTGGTCTTGCTTTGCTTCTTTGATGCTTTTTATTGGGAGTTTTCAAAATGTCCTCTTTTATGAAAAAGTTTATTTCTTTGCTTCTTAAATTCCTTTTGCTGTTCATTAGCATTAGAAAAAACAAAACTTCCTCCTGCATTCAAATGAAAAGAGTCTGCAGGCATAATACTAATGCTTTAAATATTTTTGTGTATGTGCATTTGGTTTTAGGCTGGCATTCTTACACTCTGTGTTTACAACAGCAAAGAGTGAGGCAAGTGCTTTGTCAGCTGTAGCTTTGGTTTCTGCATGTTTGAGGGAGTGTGCTCAAAATCCTACCTCCACTTGGGTGGGAGCCACAGCAGCATTTCTTGGCTGTGGCTAAAGTGCATGGTTGCAGGAGACAACCGTGTTTCTGTTTGGTTCTTCAGACAGAAGGCTGGGAGCAGGTGGTCAGGTAGCAAACACCAAGGGAAAGGCAGTAAACCAGACACTTTTTCAGTGTCCCTCTCAAGTGATTTGTGTTAGACTCAACTTGGGAACTAGTCTTTTAAAGTAATAAATGAAATCAGATTTATACAAAGCACTGTTTCAGGCTTTTAGTGAGGTGATTTTGAGAAAGTAGAGCTTAAAAATGTTAACAATTTGTCAGGTATTGAGTATTTTGTTACTACTAATAAAATGAAGTAATTGAGTAGATGATTTTGGTTTCCTATATAGGCAATATAGAAAGTTTAGGATAATTTTCTATTTTTATACATGTGTATAATAATACCATGCTACTTCAGGGAAGAAAAAACACCTCACAACAAAGTGGTTAAATACATCCTGAAGTTTGATTCATCACCTTTCCCCTCTTTTTTGGGGAAAGTTCAGGATAATGATCTGTTTATGATCTTGAATCACCTGATAGGTAGTTGTTGGCAATTTCTACACTACATTTAGTCTTACTCTGAAAGTGAAACCAGTGTTGAACAGTAAACTATTCAGAATGAGATCTCAGTTCAATTATGGAAGTCATGAACTGTATTAAATTGTATGCAAAATCCTGATGGTACATTTTAAAAATATTGTTATTTGGTTGTATATTGCAGAACACTAAATTTTGTTTGGTAATTTGCGGGGTTGATTATATGACTAAACAAATTTAATATTTGCTAAGAAGTTTATTTTGATAAAAGAATTTTAAATGTTCTTAAAGTTTTTTATTTTATTAGTCTGTGGTTTACGTGGGTAGAACATGGCTGGTAGGAGTGTTGATGTTACCAAATCGTAGCTGAAATCCATGTAGGCTTCATCACCCCTTAAAGAGTGGTATTTTTGAGACATTCTCTGTTTTAAACTGTGTGTATCCTAGAGGTTCTGTTAAAACTGCAAGTAATTGTCTTCAGTACTTAAATTTTTTTTTCTCTATTTACCTATGGAAGCCCTCTGAGCAAAAAGTATCAAGAATATTAAATTTCATTACAATAAGTACATTTCTGCTTTACCTCCGAGGCTGTTCTTATATTCACATTTTGCAGGACATAACCTTTACTGGGTAATAGTTGAGTTATTGCTTCCATTTTTATGGCAAATAATTGAATATTTTGTTTTATATTACTTAGTTTGCTAAGTAGTGTAGATAGGACTAGCCTGAAAAATTTAAGTCTAGGACACTGTGCTGCTTACTAGATATAATAAACCTATATATAGACTGTGGTTCTTTTGAGGAGAAAATTTGTCTTTGTGCAAATGGCATTTTAGTAAGGTCATGTGAATATATTAATAAACACATGTAATTCGTTGGCAAGATACAATAGAGATAGTTAACGCAGAATTAATCTGCTAAATTAAAATGATGGATCTTTCCACAACATTGATCAGACTTCTAAGCATTTAAAAATTGGGAAGTTCAGAGGAGAAAATGAGTTCCTGACCCATGCATCAGAATCTTGCTTGTTGCTGGGTTGAGCTTAGATCTGATATTTACCAAAGAAAATGTTCCTTTTTGTGTGCAAAGCTTCTTAACTGTTTTCAGAGACCTCTAACTTATTCTTGGTGTGTGCATGTGACTGCGTATACGGTAAGTAAAGCTTTTCTGATCATGCCCATCCATGCTTGGGTCCCCGAGAGCTTGCAATGCCAGTCAAGATTTCCGAAGTGAGGACTTTGTGTTGGCTGAAAGGAAAGCTGTCCTTGAAGTTTTTAAACTAAGCTATCCAGTTGGCAATTGAAACTTTTTCAATGTTTTGGCTCTCATACTGGATCTTAAGGAAAGATAAATGTGAAGAGCTGTAATGCACTGTTACTTGTGTTATTTAATGCTTTTTTTTTATTATTTGAAATGTCATTTAAAAGATAAAGCTGCTTTGCAGACCAAAGATCAAAGGTTACAAGTCTTGTTTGACAGCATCTTTCTGTATCTCAGTATATAAATTGTCTACTTTCCGTGCTATGAATTCTGTACAGGTCGCAAAGCAAAGATAATCTAATCAAGTGAAACCAAAAGGTCGTGGTATGGATCCATTTCTCTTTGAAACAAATAAAACCTCACAGTGAAGGGAACAGAGGTAAAGTTATAAGCAATTGATTGTAAGAAGTAAGTGGGGAAGAAGACAGTGGGGTAGTAATTAAATTATTTGATAAATTTGAGGAAAAAACCTCAGGGAGCTAGATCTAAAGCTAATATTTATTTTAAATTCAGAGGTTTTAGGGGGAAAAAGCTGGTCTCTTTATCACTGATACGGCTAAAAGAGACACATAAATCTTCTTCAATGACCCACACTCCCTGTTAATGAAATCTTGAGCTAGTAGCAGTGGGCGACTTAACAGAATTGTGAACTATCCCCATTAGCTTGCTCAAGAAAGTGGAGTTATAATTCATGCAATACAGGTAACATCTTTCCAAGCTTTTTGTGAGTGAAGATCTACTGCTATCAAAAGTGTTAATTTCAAGCCTTATCCATGTACAAGATCGTGATGGACAAGAAGTAGAGACATTATAGCTTTAACCTGTAAGTTCTCTCTTGGCCCCCAGATCACCTTTGCAGTGCAGCCACTTGAACTGTTTGACCAAAGGTATCATGACCGCATTGATTGTCTTTTGAGTTGGTTGCTTATAGTGGGGATGTTAAAAAAATGAATTTCATCATATTAATTTATTTTAATAATATCCAAAATGCTATGGCACTGTGAAGAATAGTTCAAGAATACTGCAAGAATGTTGCAGCCATTCTGAAAGCTTATACCAGATAAATTCTCCTGCAACTAGAAGTTGGAGTGTAGAGAGGACTCTGTCCTTAGGATTTTTGTCAGTCATCTCTGTTTATTTAAAAATAATGTTAAAAATTCAGTGCATGTTAAACTGAAGGCTTTAGTCTCCTATAAACTTCTCATCTATTGATGTCCATGCCACTACTATTAATCAGTATTACGTGTTTTCAGAATAAGCTTTTTCCTTAAAAGTTATTTTGTGTCTGAATATTAACTTTGAAATGTGAGTAAGCTTAATATTGCTGAAATAGAACAGCTTGTTTCTTTTCTGGCTATACAGTCTGCACTCTCAGAAGTCCTAATTCTGGGAAAATGTAGCACTCTACATCAGTGCCTCTGTGGTTGTTATTATGGGGAAAAAAGTTAATTCACTGCTTTTCTATCTCTTCTTGGGATTGATAAGGGGGGAAGTGACATATTGCTGCTGACCCTTTCTGCTCACAGATTGTCATATGCCCCAGGAGGATCGCGCTCTCATGTTTGTTTGCGCAGTTCATTTTGGAGGCATAATGCAGTTTGGATCAAAAAGCAAGAGCTCTTTTAGTCTGTTAACGACTGTATCATGTTCTGTTGACTGGTAGAATGATGTGTATGTTCCCATAGAATTGTTCTGTATAATTATGAGTGCAGATATCGAGAGCAGTCTACAAGTATGAGTCAGGATTGTCCCTTGGCTAAAAAGCAGTCACCTGCTGCACTGCTTCGACCTCTCGGTCCCTTATAGCTAAGAGATGGCTTGGAGTCTTGGCAACAATATTACCTAGAGGACAGTGAGGAATCACTTCTCCACGTAAATGAAGGAGGTTGAAATATAAAGAGTTTGTTCTTTTTATTGTTGTTTCCCAAATAGGATAAGACTCGTTACCTTTTTTGTGTCACTCTGATCAAAGTGCATCTAAATACCAGTTGGCCTGTTATATGTTAGTTAACAGCGGGGTCAGGAAGTCTCTGTATCAAATCTGGATGTTTTGTTCATAAAAAAACTTGAGTAGATTCACTGAAAGTTAGCATTGTCAGACTGATGCCGGTTTCTTTATGGTTAGCAATCGATTGGTGGAATTTAGGCCAGTCAACTGTTGAAATGTTTGGGGATAATTTGAAAAGTAATATTTTTAGCAATTCGGTGCTACTATGTGTTAAGCTAATTAAACACTAAGACTTGAAAACAGGTAAATCATCATAAAAGTCTTGATTCTTTTAAGGTCATAAGTTTCACTCATTTTCTGTAATACATCGTAATAAATGCAATTCCTGAGTGTCAATATGATTCAAGAACTTCATCTTCAAACTGTTTCAGGTACACACAATATTTTTTTGCCCGTAGTGATAATATTAACTGGTTTAATTGCATTACTTGCTTGCATCTAAATATTTCATATTCATCATGGAATAAAATTCCTAATTTTTGAGGTGAATCGTTATTTTGATTTTTTATTAGTACAGGAGGAAAAAAGTAAATAATGATTTTGGCTTGTAAGCAATTTCACAGGTTTCCTGCTGACCTAGTACAGGAAAGTTGTTAAATTTCTCATCACCTTGTGAAACCAGGTCATGTAGCTAGATATGCTCATTTCACTTTTTCAACCAAGAAATCAGTTTTTTAATGGGTGAGCTATTGGCCCTAAGGAGGAGAAAAAAAGCAAGACTTCTCTACAAAGACATTCTTTGTTTTGAATGATATCTGAGTTACTTAAATTTTTTCCAGTGTAATTCTATTCCTTAATGGTAATACAGCATGTATTTTCCTCCCTTAAATCACGCATGCAATGAAAGAACTTTCTCAATTTTATGGTATGCAAAATGTGAGAGTTAGGATATAATTTAAGATATGGCTTTTGTTCAAAAGAAATTACATTCTTAATGAATGCTGTCCTGTTTCCCTGTCTGTCTATAAAATTATGAGACTGTATTTCTTTTAGAAATGTTCCTGAGTTATTGCTTCTATGGTGGATGTATTTCAATTATGCTGTGATTTTGGCCTCTGCTGGCATTCTGCAAAGTTATTTGTTGCTTCTGTCAGCTTCTATTTCTGATGCTGCTGCTCCCATAAACAAGTTGACTTGGATTATGAACCTCTGTATGGTTTGTGTGATTTGCATGTTTCAGAAAACTGTTGTTCTGGCTTATGTTTTGGTACTATGTAGTTATTTCTCTGAAAGTCATAATGGTTGCTTGTATTTGACATCCTTCCTAGAAATTATCCTAAAACTGAATTTTTCCAAGTTTAGACTAGAATCAGAGTAAATATGTTTGTTTATTTATTTACAATCTTCTCTCCCATGTGCAATCAGATGGTTGGAAAACATCTGCTGCTCTTACTCAGGTTTTTGATCTCATCAATTTCCTAACTAATCTTTTGGTTCAGCAAAATCATCTTGTTTGTTCTTATCTGTAGTCACTTTTTCATGTAAAAGTTATTATAATTTATTTTCATACTGGTTTTCCATCTTTTTTGAAAGATCAATCTTCAGTGCCAAAAATGGTGGGAAAAAATACGTTTCTTATCCATTTTGGGACTTCTGTGTATATTCTACAGATGTGCAAATCCTCTTCACTGTCTTAAGAACGTTAAGGTTATGAAGTCAAGCAGTCTGTAATGAGGAGAAATAACTTTTGAATCTGGCTGGTGCTTGTAGCAGTAATCTACTCTTTGTACATGCATTATCTTAATTCTGTGTCAGATAGTAGCTGTACAGCAACAAAGATACTGCTTTGACTTTGCTCACAGTGTTTAGCTTGCAGCAAATAGCTTTTTGTAAATTTTTTGCTGGGTCAGGAAAAGATAGAGCGAGCATTTGTACAAAGTTGTATTTTTATATGATCAGCTTGTCAGTTCACAGGACTTTTGATACCTTTCTGTTCCTTTCAGTATCAGAGCATTCATTCTCTATCATTCATTCATTGCAAATCATCTTACCTGAGAAATAACAGACACAGGGCAGAACACAGGGACCTAACTTGTCATGTAATGAGTGCCTGAAAAAAGTATTGAACTGAGGCAGTACATTTCCTAAATTTGGAGGTTTTGATTTGGTAATATTTCTGTCTTTATGTGAAGTCAGGATTTTACCAGCTTCATAGTGTTTCCACAGCTTCCCCATCTTTTCACGTAATACCACTAACTCCATATTTAAAGCATGCGAGGAAGTTTTTTGGAGGAAGGAAGGCGAGGACCTTTGTTTTGTCAAAACGGAGTTTATTCCTTGTGTCATAATTGCCTCAAGTTTACTGCCTCTGGCATTTGTTAAATAAACTGAAACCTAGGAAGGGTCTCTTTCATTGCTTTATGCCAGCTTAGGTGCATAGAGAAATTGTATCAGGGATGCTGAGCGATGTGCTTTGTGCTAGGTGTGCCCCTTCTATCTCACCCACCAGCAGGTGATGGGTGAGACCCTGTGTGCTGCTGTGTAGCTTCCACTCGTCTCTGAACAGAAACTTGGTAGTAACTGGGGTTGTAGTTGTGCTATGCTGGGAAATTGATTAGAGAGAGAAATCTTAACATTGGCAAGTACTGAAGATGTGGGCAGAAAAAGTTTCGCTGCTTCATGTGATTGGCTGATTGAGATGGGTGAGCTCTTTGGAGCCGTAGCTTCTAGGAGATGCACCCGAGGCCTCCTGTGCCAAGGTTGGCAGAGAGGGTAGTGGCACAGAGGGTGAACAGCAGAAGCATGGTAGGGTGGTCTCTGAAGCTACTGAGGAGAATCAGTAGCTTCATGGGAGAAGAGATGATGAATAATAGGAAAACTGTTCCTGAAACAGTTTTTTCTTTGATAAAAATTCTGTTCACAAATGCCTTCATGTGCGTACTCGTTTTGGGACCTCTTTGTATTTTCAATTTCATGTTCATGCTTTGTGTGTGTGTGTGTTATACCTCATTCCTATTGTTCTGAATTTCAGAAAATATCCCCTCAACTTCCATAAGTTGCTTTACTCTTTAAATGTGTAAATTTGTGACACAGTAGGTGATTTGGTAATCTAGTGGTGACATGTGATTTGTAAATAATTGGGGAGGAGGGGAACACAACAGCTCTTCAACTTCTATTATGCCTGGAAATTGCTGTAAATCCATAAAACCTCAGGGATGAAATCTTATCTATTATAATTTTCTTTTCATTTCTTCAAGATCTTTTTCCCATAAACATCTTTAGAGAGCCAAAGTACAGTGGCAAGTATGGGTATTAGAATGTAATATATGTATTCAAACACTAACCTATTTAGATTTGTATAGAGATAATTGTCAATTTTTCTTAAACTGCTATCTGTTATCTTAAAATTATGTGCAGCAACAAACGTTTCAGAAAGACAAACCTTTTAGGAGAAGGCTAATGAAAAACGGGGAAGAAGTCATTAAAGTGGTAAAACGTCTAGTGCAAGTACCATATATGCAAGCGGGGGACATGCTATAAGGAATTCTAGTTGCTTCCGAGGTTTCTGAAGCTTATAAAAATATTCATGTTATTTCAGCTGGGAAGTTTTGAGATTCCTTCTGTCTAATTTGAGAATGTGGATCGAAGACTATCGCTTTGATGGCTTCCGATTTGATGGTGTTACGTCTATGTTATATCACCATCATGGGATTGGTAAGTAATTTAATCAACTCTAATCTGAGCAATCCTGTTGCAGCTCTGTTGCTGTGGAAATAGTGCTGTAAAAGTTCACTGAATGTTCAAAAAATTATAGACTTGCTAGTGTCTTGTTGTGCTGCTATATGGATAGGTCTGAAATGGTGAATAAATTTGGTGCTTATAAATTTGCATAATATTTTTTTTTTAAATACTGTGGCCTTTAAAACTTCCTGTTTTACTAGGCACAGCATTCAGTGGAGATTACAATGAATATTTTGGCCTACATGTGGATGAAGATGCTTTGTGTTATCTAATGCTGGCCAACCACATGATTAAGTTCTTACATCCGGAATGTATAACCATAGCAGAGGTAAGATCAGGATTTGCCATCTTCAGTGACATTAATATTGATTAGTTTGGTTTGAGATGTGAATTTCCTGTTAATTATTAAGTCACACTTTGGACACTCAAGGAGTGACAGGAGCTGAGAAATATTAATTAGTGGACAGTCTCTGCCTTGTGGGGAAAAACAACTGGAATATGCACTTTGGGAATTTTCTCTGCATTAATGGATTGTTAGTTAATGTGTGGGTTTCTTTTTTTTTCCTTTCATCTCCTTGAACTTGTAATGAGATGTGTTTTTTATTCGTTTATTGCTTTTGCATGATTGCCATTTGCCATTGGTGATTCATAGTACTAAAGATTAACAGCCCTAGTGTGGTTTTGCATGTTTTGAATTATATTGGCATAGACAATTCCCCTTCAAAATAAATGTGATATATTTATAAATGTTGAATGTGTATGCTAATTTAAATTTTATATTAAGTTTCTCCTCATTTCTGAGGGAGTAAGTAGACTATATTACTTGAGTTGATAGAGATCAATTAAACTTTTTTGCCTGAAAAATATTATTGTTGGCACATGGAATTTTTAATGGTATGAAACACCAGAGTATTGAAGTTCTATGAACAGGTGTGTTTTCACTGATATTTTTTCTCTATCTAAAAAGAAAATAATGTAAACCTGAAGGATTTTTCTCTTACTATGTTTAAATAATTATTTTTGTTTAAAAAAAAAAGTTGCATCTATATGTTAACATTAGGGACTATACAGATGTGTAATAAAGCTTTTTGTATTGCATAAGCGGTCCCTATTTATCTTCATAAAACAAAATACTGCTTAATTTCTTTTCTTACTTATGGTAAAGTTTTATATTATAAACAACCACTTCTAAAGCTTAATAACAAGCTATTGAAAACAGCGTCTAATGAGCAATTACTAGTAAACTTGAGATGGTTTTATTGAACTATAGGCTTGTTTGAAGTGAAATTTGTTCATTTTCTAGGTAGTCTTAGATGATGAGCATTCCTACCAATGAAATTATGAGTTCAGTCTGCTTTGTATTACCTGGCCTAAGACTTCTATGATTCTATGATTCTTTTTTAATAAAAAGTTTCTTCAGTTTCTCTTGCTTGAGTTGAAAACTGCTTCTGTTTCAATACATCATTTTTCTGCCTGGGGTAGTCACTACATGAAATACAGAATTGATTCAGTGTGCTGCATGGTTAAAGGAGAGTTTCAGAAGGAGAAACTATTGACATAATTGAAAATTACAAAAGGCAATGAAGAATATCTGGCTTGCCTATAATAATGACGGAATGAGTGCCACATGAGAAAAATGTTTTTGCCTAGCCATAACTAATTATGATATATTTCTTAATTATTTAACTGGTAATTTTTGCAGCTTTTTAATATACTGTATATTCACTGTGTTAGTAATTTCTAAGTTTTTAGGCATTACTGACTATGTTTATTTTTCATTTTGGCCTTCTAAATGAAGCTGTGATTCAAGTTTTGGATAATGATAAGAAAAAAGTTAGCTAAAATTACATCATGCCTGAAGCACCCCAACTGCTGTGATTTCTTTCTTTTTTTTGTATGCAGCTCACTTCGAACTAAGGTCTGAACAAATGCTTAGGCATCGGCTGTTCACATGGGGTGGAAAATATATTGAGCAAACTAACACTGGATTTTTGTTGTGTTCAGATGAAATGTGTAGATATGAATAGTATTAAATTTGGAATTTTACTTCCCAAACATCTGGCTTTCAAAATTATGACTAAAGTAGGTGGGAGCTGCTTAAATCTTGGATTCAGACCTTGTCCAGGTAGGCATCATAGCATCACAGAGACAGGGTTTTGTTTCAGATCATCTTATCCTATATAACTTGAAGAACATTGGTATGTTTTTATCCTTTCTGACCTATTTAGGAGAGCTGTTGAACTTCCTTTTGTAATACCTACAGGTTTGGAAAGAGTTTCCACTCTGTTATTTGGTATTCACAGCATGTGGAATGTGGATGCATTTTTCTGCGTGATCTAATGACTGCTGAGTGATGATGTGATCAGTCTCTTCACTTATGTCAGTATGGGGGGAGGAGGAGTGAATGCATGTGTGCATATGTGTATGTATAATTTCAAGTGCAAATATATTTTTCCCTAGTCTAATGCAGCAATTGGATTGAAAACTGGATTGAATCCAGGAGACCAGAATGAGGGTCCAAATTAAGCCCTGGTTCTAGTCAGAATTTAATTCCATAAATCCTCTTGTGTAGCTACAAGAAGTGTATGTTAATACATAGCCATTGGGGTGGAATGACTTCTTGCTCACATAAGTTAATAAAACTGAATACTGATAGATATTTTTCAATTATTAGAGATATGCATTTTCTATACAGATAAGCTAACTTAAAGAATGCTGTATGGTGTAATTGTCTAATAAAATGGTGAAATAAATATTTTAAGAACTTTGAATTGCAAACTTAAGAATGATCATCCTTCATCAATATGAAACTGGGGAATTATGTAGTAAGATCATGTCATGCTTTCCACGGCTAGCTGGTTTAATAGTTTGGGTTTTGTGCATTTAAGAAAAGAGTAGAGATGGTATTTTTCTTCCTTACCATACTTTATATTCAATCTTTTATTTTTATGCCATTCTTTATGCAAAATATCAATAAACAAAATGAAGGTTTAATTTGTCTTTCGTTGTCAACTTCCTATTGATTACTTGGAGCTCAAGAGAGCTAATTATTTCAAATTCCCCATCTACTGAGGTCTCTTCATCCTCAAATATCTACTTTATTAAAATATTGCATAGTAGAGTATTTGAAGAGAAAATCATAATGCTTTTCCCTTCCCAGTGGCTTTTGCATTCAAACAGCAAATCTCACTTTTTTTTTCCCCCTCCCTTAGGTCAATCTATGAAGCTGTTTATAGTCTACAGTGTTTGTATAGAAGTATTACTGTATGATAGAAAATCTGAACTAATAATTGCAATGCTATGCAAATGATGTTGTGGGGTTTTTTTATTTAAGGATGTTTCAGGAATGCCAGCTCTTTGTCGTCCTGTTGCAGAGGCAGGAGGGGGTTTTGATTATCGACTAGCCATGGCTATTCCTGATAAATGGATACAGGTGAGAACTTCTTTAAAAACATGTTCTGTCCTTCTAAATGGGGTATTTCTCTATCTGTGCATACACAATTATTACTGGCAAATTTTACTCTCTCTTCTCTTAACGTCCTATTAAAATAAATTCTGACAGGCTTGAGCACAGGTATTAGTGGATGAAATGAGAGCTGTCAGATATCATGTAAGTATTAGAAGATGAATAATGTCAGGGGCTATTCTTTGCATTCTAACTGATATTTGTTTTCTTTATACATTACAAATAGACTCATTTCATTGGAAATAACCTGTATCTTGCAACAGCTGTAGAATTTGTAGTCTATATTAAATGTGAACAAGTAAATAATAAGTTAACCATATGAATATAAATATGTAAAAAACCTCACCAAACCCATGTAGTGAACCCTCCTGAAATTCAGCATAGTACTTTACATTGAACATAGAGCTGGAAGTTTAACCAAAGTAAATGAAAGTGAAATACCAGCGTTGGTACAGTGCGCTTACGAAAAGAATAATAAAAATCTTTAAATGCTCTTCAAGAACAATAATATACTAATAAAATGCTGACTACGATAAGGATTTAAATTACATTTTTGTTAATACAGAGAATCATAAGAAAAGGAATAAAACACTAAATGATCTGAAAAGACTTCTACTGATGTTTTAAAGAATGTTTGTCAGTTAGATATAAGATTGCATCCAAATCCCTCAGGCTATCATGATGATCTGAAAACAATAAATGTTTTATATAAGCATTAATGCATCAATAAATGTAGTGAGTAGCTTAAAATAAAAAGTAAATTAACTTATCTTCAGCATCTTTCACTTTTGTAACTAGGAGGTGGAGGGCAGGTTGAAAAACAGTTTTCAAACCTTCTTTTCATTCATAAGACCAACTTGCCAGCTTTTCCAACAGGGACATCATTCTGAAACTTGAAATGGCTTGCAAGTTTCTCTCCAGCTTCTAAGTATGTACCTGTTATTAGCAAGTTTTCTAGGCAACTTCCTAAAAGCAGTTGTAGACCTGAAGGATCTCCAGGGTTGCATGAAGGAATTCTCAGGGGTCTGTAAAAGTAGGTGAAATAAGCTGATCATAACAGTGGCTGCACTAGTTCATGTTGAAGATTGATCTGGTACATAATATGATGATGCATAGGGACCTGCATGTATTCAAGGCCAGAATTCATAGTAATTTAAAAAAAAAAAAAAAGCTGTTTAGGAGTACACAGCCAGTTACAACGAGAATCTTAAATTTTACAGCATCATGTTATCCATCTTGATATTATTGCCTTTTAATCACCTTTATTTTAATACCTGTATATTTATGTATATGTATTTAAGTTGTAGTGATCAATGGAGGTATATGAAGTTCTACGGAAAAAAAGAAAAGACTAACACTGAAATTGGACTAGATGTAGAAGAGAGAGGAAGTACTATCATATGAGGCGGAAAATTCCTATTGATGTGATGCAATTTAAATTTCTAAAAATCAGGAGCTAGCATAAGAACAACAACAACAAAAAAATAAAGCTTGTTTTGTATTCCAGAGCTTTGATATTCATCTGTTGGTTTGGAACGGACCAGAAATTCACAGATCAGGGAACGTACAGGTCCCCATGCTGTGCACCTTCTCCTGTTATTGTGTACTTCATTGCAGTAGCATAGTGCTATCTTGAAGTGATCTGTTCTCTACCACACAGCCCAGTGCTTCAGCTATAGTTGGGAGCTGCCATATGCCAGCGTTACTTGAAATACAGGACTTCATTCAATACGTAGATGTGTATGCCCATGTATTTTTTTTTCCCCAGTTTTTGATGCAGTGCTGTCTTGCTGCTCCTGGCAATCTCATTGCCCACTGTATCAGAGGATTCATGTGATGGATGACAAGTTCAATTGTCCATGCTTATATGTAGAACTACAGGAGAAACAAAATGTTCTAGTTACTGAATTCATGTGGTGGAATTCAAAAGAAAGAAATCCTTTCAAATTACCAGAGAAGAATCATTGCTCCAAAGTTGGGAATAGGAGAATTTAAAGTAATACTGTTAACAATTCATTGGAGATTTCTGTGCCAAGACAGTGAAGAAAGGTAGTAAGGTGCTATTAGTTAAAACAGAATTTATTTTGCAATGATGTTTTCTTTATTTCTGCAGATAATTAAGGAGCTGAAAGATGAAGACTGGAATATGGGCAATATTGTACATACATTAACAAATAGACGGTATGAAGAAAAGTACATTGCATATGCAGAGAGCCATGATCAGGTATTGTATCTCTTTGCTACATTTAAGCAAGTAAAATATGAGGTTTAAAGCCTTAGTCGGGTTTATTTTTTTTGAAAATTGAGGCAGGAGTTGAGAAGGGTAAGCAACAATTTCAGATATAGGTAGATCTGGACTACTAATTTTTTGCAGTGGGGGGGGGTGGAGGGTGTTCTTGTGGGTTTTTTTGTTTTGATTCTTCTTTTTAGTAAAGGAATCCTGCTTAGAGTGGATGAGTGTTATTTTTCTAGGGTGTGGTGTTTCGATTTTTTAAGAAACGAGTTCTAGCTGCTTGTTTTGCCTGCCTGTCATACGACATAGGAAGGTGTATAATCCATACTTTTGAAAATCTGGTTTCCATAAAGTGGGCTGGAGCACTATTTATGATGAGCATAAATAGTATCACAAGTGAGCAAATTTATTCACTGAATCAGTGTTTGCAACTATTGTATTCCCTTCAAGAAAACATTTTCTCTTTGAAAGGATTGCAAGCACCAATCCTCTTTAGAGATCTGAGTGAAATGTTCTTTAATAGTTTAATTCAAAACACCGCAGTTGTAATGGTTCTGTGTACAGAAAAATGAAAAGGTAATGATGAGTTTGGATAACGCGCATCTCCAACAATCTTTTGTGATGTTTTTTTTCTGAAGAATCAGAAAGTGCATTGGTTGAGAATTTTAAAACTAAGAACTTTAAAAAATATAATCCATTTTCTTGTAGAAGAAAGACTCTTTCCTCTACATAATAAAGGCTGACATTCTATTTCTTGTACCTTCTATAATAAAAGTCTACATAAGTGTCCAAAATCAGACCTATATTTTATTTTAAACAGAGAAGTCTGAGTTTATCGGCTTCCTTTTCTGTACCTATTTACATTCTTATCTCTGACTGTTACACAGCGTCCACTTAGGGCACAAGAGAAGAGTCCCAATTCTGGTAAAAAACTTCAGGTGTTACATTGAAATGCATATAATTCTGTGATTGTGTGCTTTTATAAAAGCTGATTCTTCATCCTAAAGCATGACATATAACATTACTGGTTATATGGTGGATTTTATCAATTGAGTTGTTTTCCACATCTCTGTGTATTTTTGTTTTAGAATCTCATACTTGGGAAAAAAAACCTATTGATTTTTAATTTAAAAAAAAGAGCTAAGTATGATGATTGCAGGTGGACACCTGAAAAGCAGGACAGAGAAACAGAATGGGCATGTAGATAAAATTCAGTGTGGAGATACTTGAAGTGGTGCACATGAGGGTCTGAAACAATTCCAGTTTCTTCTGTGTAATAATGGGCTACGAGTTGACTATTATCAGTCAGAATACAGAGCCTTATGGTTATAAAAATTGTATGAAAATAGCCACTCAATGCTAATAGCTGTCAAAAAGCAGATACAATACTTGGAATTATGAATGGAATGGAGAGCAAAGAGCAAAATCAGTATGCCACTGGAGTCTTTAATGGTTTCTGTGCATCTTGAATGTTGAGGCAAATTTCATCCTGATTTCTCAAAGGATATACAGCATAACTGGGAAAAATTCTGTGCGAGTGTTGGTAAGAATAATAGCATGTGTGGATGGTTTTCATGAGAAGAAAGTTGAATAGACTAAGACTTCTGCGTAGAAAAGAGGTCATTGGAGGGGGAAGGATAACAGTTTATAAAATTATGACTGGCATAGAAAAAAACATGAATAGGGAACATTTACCTTATCTTCTAATGGAAAGATTAGGGGACATTAAATGAGACTAACAGATCCCACATTCTAAGTTGTTCATTTCAGTCTTGCCATTGTTGCATAGGGATTTTTTTAGAGATTATTTTTTACTTGGGGGAATCATCCATTATATGCTCTTACATTGTTAGAAAACTAAAGGGTGATATTTCAGCTAGACCTGTTTACAACTCCCCTGTCTCTCTGGAATCTAGTGAGTTTTCATGCTAGAGTATAAAATGAGAATTGGGCTAACTGAACAAAAAATAGCTATATAGATACAAATGCTCCAAAACATTTTCAGCTACCTGCGTGCTAATATATTAGAATAATCCTTGTTCCACAGCATTTGTGTGGCCTTTCTCAAGCAAAGTAAACACTAGCAAGTTAGTAATTCCATCATTGTTTTTAGGCAGAATTACTAGTTTGTTTTTCTCTTGTGTGAAATCACAGAAAACAAATAACATTCTTGATTGCATATAAATCAACTGTTCGTATTCACTCTGCATCTCTAAATGAGGAGTGTTGTTAATAACCATTTATTTGTACATCCCAGGAACTTTATTTGAGATGTTTTCTATGTTTTCTATCAAAATTCCAAAATGGTAAGTCACTTGTGGCTTGTTGAATTGACCCTAACATTTCACGTTTGATATCTGTGGGAGAAAAGAATCTCAGAAGGAATTGTTCAGTTCGATCCCATCAGGTGAAATGTAGGACCACAACCAGGATTGTACAGCTATTATTTTATTGATACCAATAACCATGTGGAGGGTTGAAAGGGGAAAACAGTCAGTCGGGTCTGACATCCGGTCGAGGCTCAGCTCAGGGACATCCCTGCCTCAATTTACATGCATGCTTTTTGGCAGCAGATTATATATATCACACCCATGTCATTATACATCACACAATACAAAGTTGGAGTAACAAGAAGCTAGGGTCACTGATGATCATTGGTGGAGACAGGATGTTTTATTTGTGAACAGGGACTAGATTGTGCACACCAAGCCGTGTCCTTGACTCCTCGCCAGTCTTCTGAGACCTCCCCTTACAATACAGAGCTCCTGCTTTAAAAGTGTGTTAGAAACACTTCTAGTACACCCAAGGGTTTTCTTCACTTTTTTTTGAACTTTTGTAGGCACTTGTTGGTGATAAGACATTGGCATTTCGACTGATGGATGCAGAGATGTATACAAACATGAGTGTGCTCGCGCCTCTTACTCCAGTTATTGATCGTGGAATACAGCTTCATAAAATGATTCGTCTCATTACTCATGCACTTGGAGGAGAGAGCTATCTGAACTTCATGGGTAAGTAATCTTAGGAACAAGTCTTTTATTTTCTCATCTACAGAATGCTTGGCAGGGAAATAAAACTATCTGACATCCACAGTATTTATGACAATGCTGACGTTTGGAGCATGAATGCTTTTACAAAGACTTAGTAACAAAAGGTAATATACATTGTTTTTCTGCCTGTAAAATGTATTATAAGACAAGAATGTAGAATCAGTGTGTTTCTTAACTGTAACAGAAATAACTTAAATATGTGGTAAGCTCTGTTTGAGGTTACTCTGATTTACAACCCAGACTAGTACTTTAATTGTTGTTCTGAAAATTTGTCAGGTGGTAAGCCTTACACAGCTGAGTTGTCTTTCATCTCTATTCTTCCAGTTTCCTAAACTTTCAGGGTAGCAGTGAATTTACTAAAGATAGGTCTGTGCTTATTTTAATTGTAATAAAGTAATCCAGAATCACTTGAATTAGTGAAGAGCTTAAATTAGTGAAGAGCAAGGGCTTAGTGGGGTGGGCAAGGACAAATCATAGGAGGCACATCCTACCGTTGAAGCTGGGAAATAGTAAGAGTCACCAATGCTTTTTTTTTTGTTGTTCATAAGCTGTAAAATACAACTGTTGCATTGCTTCCTAAGCACTATTGCTACAATAACATGCAATAGTTAATTTCATTTAATGGGCAAATTACAGTTCCATGTAGTCATCTTGAAAGTTGAATGTTGTTTATCCAAAATGCTGAAGCTATTTATGCTTGATGCTCTTTGCCATATTCATGTTCCTTAATTTATTTGCAAAATAATCCTTACTTTATAGTAAAAAATCACAATTCTGTACTCTGGTGTGATGAGTTCTGTGTAGGAGCTGTGATAGTGTCATGGGGGAGAAAAGGCTGAAAGCATGCTGTACATGACAGTCTCATTTTTTTGAATTAAACACTTGAAAATTATAGAAGTTTTGTCTTAAAATTGCTTTCAACTTCTGTTGTGAAGTGTTCTATATTATCAAGTCAAAGGGGATTGTTGGATGTGTATTGCCCTTCTTCCCTGATAGTATATTTAAAAATAAGTTTTTCTAATTAAAAAATTGGAGAACATTACTAAGGCAATGGTGGCAATTGATTTAAGCTTGTCTGTACTGATACATGTTTTCTTTGTTGGTATTAGAAGAACACTCAAAAAATACTATGTTTGTGGGTATGATTGAGCAAATTTGAGTTCTGCAAATTTTTCAGTAACTACATTATAGTTTGCTATATATAAAAGGTGAAAAGATTATATAGAAGAAAAAATATATAAATTCAGGATGCTTGCAATATGGTGTACTTCAAATACATGTTGTAGTGTGCTATCTAGTTAAGCAAATACAGTGACAAATTATTTCTTTAAATTTCTTTTAACTTTCAGTTTTGAGCAAATGCCGAGGGTGAGAAAGAGAAGCAGGGTGGTGGGAGGAGTGGAAATCTTTCACAACACCTGGAGAAGGCACCCCAGGTGCCTCTGCTTCCCTAAGTTCTTCCATAAATGTCTTTTGCCTTGTTTTTCTGAAAACAAAGGCACCAAAACAACATCCTGCTTTTTCAATGCCTTGCTCTCCTTAAGGAAAAAAACACATCTACAAAAATGTATCAGGAGTGGAAATATATCTTCTCAAATGTATCCTGGAATTTCTCTTTGAAGATCTGGAATAATATTTAATTACACCCATGTTGAAGTATCATTTGTACTCCTTATATGCAAACAGATTCCTGTTGAGAGAAGTTGTGCCCTATTGAATGCTGGACACTCATTGTGGCTTTTTGACATCTTTCTCACTTTTCACACTGGTCAGTTCTCTGTTCTTTTTACAGGTATCCATAAGAAATCACTGCAAAAATCCTGGAAGTTGTTATTCTTATTTTTCATGTTTCTGGATGTTTAATTTTCACTTAAGGCTTTTATTTTCACTTCCAATTGTTTATATCCCAGTATAGGCAATCAATGATGTATGCAAACTTAAATGTGAATAGAAAAGTTTTGTCATTTCAGTAAATTGCTTCCCTTGTAACAAACCATTGGGAGCATTCTTTCCTCTTGTCCGTATTCCAGTTTTCTGTGCAGTTTTGCAAGTAATCTCTGGGGCTTCGTGTGCCCATCTGGCATGGAAGACTTAAACTAGAAAGGGAAAAACTCCATGTGCTTGGCTAAAAATGAGCATGGCAATGATAAACGTCCTGCTGTAGTGAATGAACATTCTGGAAGGCTAGTTTGTTTAATAGTAAAAAAAAAAAGTAGCAATTTTTTTAAATTTGTGCTAAGTGTAAGTGCTCTGCTTTCAAAGCAGGTAGGGAGCAACAATCTTAAAGCAGCTGTAGTTTGTTCAATGCAAGTCCTGTTTTGGACAGAGATTTTAATACTGAGACTGGCCAGTACTGGTCGGAGGATGTCATGACTTTAGGAAATCACAGAAATTTCAAGTTCTTCCACACAATGCTTTACTAGGGGCTCAGATGATGCTTTAAGGGTTTTCTCCTCCACAGATAAGCTTCCATGAAGATGTTGATGTAGATGATACACGTTTGATTGTATGAACTTAAATATCACTTAAAGAGAAAGCCCCAAACATTTCACAGTGTGTGCTTATATTAAATAGTGGAATTAATTTTATTATTGAAAATAATAGGAAAAAACCTCTCTTTGTACTCAAGTGCTTTTTTTGTAATCGTAGTGATATTGAAAATGGGGAGTGTAGTGATAGGACGAAGGGTAAAGTCTTCAAGCTGAAAAAGGGCAGATTTAGATTAGATACTGGGAAGAAATTCTTCATGATGAAGGTGGTGAGGCACTGGAAGAGGTTGCCCAGAGAAGCTGTGGATGCCCCATCCCTGGAGGTGTTCAAGGCCAGGCTGGATGAGGCTTTGAGCAACCTGGTCTAGTAGAAGGTGTCCCTGCCCATGGCATGGGTTTTGGAATTTGATTATCTTTGAGGTCCCCTCCAACCCAAACTATTCTGTGATTCTGTGAATTTCAGCTGCACAAATTAACAAAAAGGATTAAGATTTGAGTGTACTTCCTTAATTGCAAAACAAGGAATAGTGGATGTTGTTATAAGACTTCTTGAATACTAGAGGAATTTTCTGATCTCACCTAAAAAATAAAGCAATCACCATTGTTACCCAGGGGACAGTGTTTAACTTCAGTGTAACAACTCTCACATATTTCCTGGAAATAATAATTGAAATTCCCTCTACATAACTGTTCTGTCTGTACATCTCTTTGTTTTCCATCTTGCCCCTGAAGAAAAGCTGTAGAGAACTGTAATTGTTCCTTTCCTTTAAGTGTATTTTTTTCTATTATCTTACTCGTTGCCTCTGTCTTGCACTTTAGGGAGACCCTGCAGGATATGTGAAAGAGCTGCTCCAGATGTTCTGTGTACTTCTTTACATCTTCTCTCCCTATCTTGCAAGATGCAGCTGTTTGTCTATCTAGATTTAACAAGCAAGGCAGCTTCTTTGTTGCCTAGAATAGGTACAAGGTCCAGCGCAAGGGGCCTTAAATAGCATTTTTAGGTACTTGGGATCCTTCACACCACAAATATTTACTGTTGTGTACCACTGTAGAGTCTTGCTTTTCAGCTTGCTAACAATCACTTTCCTGCGTCCTTCTTCATTTTAATTGGCTTAAACTCAAATATATTGATTTAAATGGAGATTAGTTCCTACATGAACCTCTAACACTATTTTTCATGACTTTTCTATAGTAAAACAACTCTTAATTAGGACTCCAGAGACCAAGTCTCTCTCCCTGCAAAACCACTTTTTTTTGTGTATATATAGAAGCTAGAAAATGATTTGCAGTAACTAGAACATTTGTTGCAATCATGAGCATTGACTGATGGTGTTATTGTTTGGGTTGACATTTGCCTCTGTTTCACTAACATCATCAAGTCTATCTGTTAAACTTCTCTTTCTCCCTTGTTGGTTCATTTACACAGTACTTAATCTAGTTTCTCTATACTTAGGGGTCTTTTTGGATGTACTAAACCATTTTTTTTTCCTCTAATGTTTTCTCTTTTTGGCCTTAAAAATACTTTGAGTATTTTGGAGAGAGAAACTTTGTTTTTTTATTTTTTTTAAACAAAAAGATTTTGTAACCAAAGTATTTGAAAATATGTTGACAAACAAGAACAGGAATGGTGCAAAACCAGTATCAGTAGCAGAAACATCAGGGTGGGAAATGTGCGTACAATTTACTTAAGAATTAGAGACTAGAGATTTGAAAAAATTATACAACATAACTTACACTATAAATGGGAATGTTACTTAAAATAGAATCTGAAATGCTCTTTTTATTCTTACCTATTCCAGGTAAAAAGAACTGGCATCAGGAACAAGGATATTTAGCATAAACCTAACTGGGTTTTGTTTTCATAGACACGTTGCAAGAAAACTTTTAATTGTATACTTTTTTCTTTTGTTCACTTCCTTGTGTTTATTACTCCTGTGCACTGGTTACGTTGTGACTTTTTAGACTATGATCTAAAAAATGGCCATGCAAGAGCAAATGCTTTTTAAGCTAGCTCTCTTCAGTCAACTCATTTTGCTAAAAAACCTTGAAGTGATCAATTGATAATGACTGTGTATTAGGATACAATCATCCTTCTTAATATGCTTACCTAGTATAGCTGGCACATGTCTTTTCTGTGCTGCCAGTTCTACCAGGTGCTTTAATTTCATGGCAGTATGACAGAACAATTGTCTTCATTTTAAGGTAGAAAACAAGAAGGGTTTAATGTGAAAGCTTTCCTACAGTTTGGCATAGGCTTCTTGTCCTGTAGTGACAGACCTTGTACAACTTTGTTCTGTAGTACCCTGTATGCCCCCACTTACAACTTGGAGTGGGCAGTGTCAGGGAGGAGAATCAAAATATATAGATTAGGCTTCCTTAATTGCTTTGAGAGTCTCTTTCAGAAGGTCTAAAGGTGCAAATTGTTGGTATTTGTTGTTCATTTAGAGTTGATTGAAACAAACTACATTACTATACCTGCTTAAAATGCATTTGAGTGACTGGGAGAAAAGCAATTAAACAGAGATTGTCTTACAGTTTAAACCACACACACACAAGCTAGTTTTCTGTCTGTCCTACCTTCTTTTCACAAATTAGGAAAATAGAAAATAGGGAAGGAAGCTCTGTACATGCATGTATGTCATTTAAATACATAAATAAAATAGTTACTAGTAGCAGTCTATACATGTCATCATGTGTTGGTGTCCACACAACGGATTCTCAAGTCAGGAACCTTGAAACAGAAGCCTACATAGTCAGCAGCATCCTTATAACTGCTCAAGAATCACCAGTTGTTCCAACTGTGTTCATGGATTGAAATCCAGGTAGGATTTTCCAGGGTAGGAGGTAGAACTGTCTAAACTGAGGGAACTGCCGTGTGTGTGGTGCTCCTGTTTTTCGTCCAGAGTAATGCTGATATTTTGTTTGTTCCCAAGTCTGCAACGTATCAGATACTCCAACATTATTAGTATAGTGGATTTGTAGTAAATCAAACCATTCTGACATTTTGTTTCAGTGGCAAGGTGAATTTTTTTAAAGAACGGTTAGTTTTCTAGTTGTTCTTCTCTGTTACTGATATATAGAGATATGATTTTAAGCTGGAGTTATTTGGGAACTACAGATTTTTTTTTTATTATGCTTAGTACATTTATTTAACCATGGTGATACAGTTATTGAGGCTCCTGCTAATGTCTCAGGCTTTGTTCTTGAGACTCCATCTGTTGCCTTGCGTCTTGTATGATTTGTACAGCTCACAGTTCAGAATTGTAACATGTTTTCTGTCACCATGTGTGAGTGCATACAACCTGGTCTACTGATTCAGTTAGTGTGTTGGGAGGACTTGCTAAAGAATAACAAATGAAGTTGTAAAATAAATATATTAAAGTTATATTAGAAACAAGAATTCCATTTCTTTGTATGACAGTCTTCACTTTTGCTTTATTACTGTTTTGAAGAACAGTCACACTAATAAGCTTCTGTATATTATAACTGTATACTGTAAATTGCAACTTTACGTTTTCAGCACAGGTTTTTGGAGGAATTTCTCTTTTCAAGCATTCAAAATTATGACTTTTACAGAAATTACGATAGTCATATTTTTGTGAAAAGTTTTTTTCACATCCTCTAGATTTCTGACTCTGCAGGGCATGGCTTTTCATAATTGTTTATTTTTTTTCATCTATAGCTGCAAAGTCCAGAAATTCTTTCCAGTAAACTATAATTAAAGTATACACAGATGGCATTGGTTAGATTTACTTAGCTGCCTTTTATGAAAGGAAAAAAAGTTAAATCTAAAGACCACAGTATTCTAAGTTATAGTTTGTTTTCAGCTTCTTCACATTCAATTCAGATAAATTTAAAATTTCAAATTAATTTGCTTTTTTTAATTCAGAATGTAAGCACCGTACTAAAAGCTCTGTCTTAAAAATGTTTGTGAAATTTATTAGATGTGCATGTAAATGCACATATTTGTACATAAACTCTTTTGATTAGTCTTTAGATCTTGCCTAAATTTAGAACTTAATTTTTTTTTTTTGTAGAGGACAATATTCTTGCCTGTTAGTATGGAAGTGTGATAATCCTTGTAAATTTTATAATATATTGAAAATTGATTTTCATATATATAGAGGTTTCTTTGCACAATTATTCATTAAATTTTTTAAGAAATTTAGTGTACTCATCTTACACTTTCTATGCTGTGGTTAACTTGGATCCAAATAAAATGCTTTAAATGTTTTCTGTCTATATAGTCTTGAAGGGCTTTAAAATATTACATATTGAAATTATTCTAAATATTTTTAAGAGCTTGATTCATCCTATGAACTCTTTGTTAACCATTAAGGCTTTAGAAGAGCCTTGACATTGTAACAAATGTAAAAATGCCTTTGTGTAATGATTTTGTTCATAACGCCTTTTCAGAGAAAAACTTTATCAAGCTGGTTCCCTCTTCGGAATAGAGATCACTATTGTGGATATGTATGTTTTTCTTATGATCACATTAAGATTTGGCTCCTCACTGCGTGTATTCAGAATGCTAGATTGGCTTTAATTATTATGGCTAGCCTACAGCCTTCTGCTCGTAACGCTCTGGGTCATTGGCTGGAAGACACAGTGCAAAACTGAAAGCAATGAAAAAAGTATTTTCATATTGTTGTGTAAATATTAAGTCAATCAGTAGATAAAACTGGAATCCAACATCCAGGTCTCAGTTTGGATTACAAAAAAAATAATAATAGTTTGCCTTTTTGAGAAAGAGAAGGCTTGTTTGGGTTTTTCCCCTCTTTTGTGCCTTCTTCAAAAAATTCATGTAATAACATGTAGTTTTCACATAGAACTTAGCTTCTGCTTTATCACAAAGCAGAGGAGTAGTGTTTATTTTCTAGTTTGTTTATCAACATCGCTAATGACATGCTTAGTGCAGGAGACCTGGATATTTACAGAAACAGTCTAGCTGATGAAATCTAGTCTGTGCAAGGCATTCAGATGAAGAACTTTGTGTAGGAGCAGGGAAAAAGGGTAAGCATGCCCCATTCGAACAGTGCCAAATATGTTGTCTACATTCAAGCTTTCGTCTTTCTCTTCCTACTGCTCACCGTACTTCATACAATTTTCATACTGATTATTTATCAGTACTCATTTTAAGTTTCTTACTTCTGAAACCTTGAATGCTGAAAAAGAAGCTGCAGCAGGCTTGCTACACCCAGCTGTGTTTTATTTCTACTTTTTCCAGTCTCTGTACTCAGTAATCTGGAAAAGACTCAACAATTGCATGGCTGAGAGAAAAATGGATCTATTTGGTCCAAAAACATCTAGCAAGGAGCAAAAAAAATTCTTCCTGATTATGTTTTGTAGGCTGGCTTTTAGAGAGAGAGAGGTGACACAAACTGCATTTTCCTTTACATCCCAATCAAGTAATTTAGCAACATGAAAAGGTAGCAAGCAGGTGTTAAGAGCATTCCTAAGAATCTGTTAATCAGCAGCCCTACCTTTGGCGACACATTGTTCTTTCGTGGACTGGTTTAGGGCAATGCAGAATCAAATAGAATGAAACCCTGCATGTTATTTAGTAAGGAGTTGTTGTTCTGAGACATGACTGAGAAGGTGACGTTTTGTATTAAGAAAGTCTGAATAATAGATCCTTAGGCATACATTCCAATTTGGATTTTAATGTGTGCAGTTGTGGTAATTTTAAATGAGTTCATCCCAGTAGTGTCATTAATTCCCCAAATCAATGTAGTTTAAACTGAGATAACACTTTCTGTCATGACATTGGAATTAAAAAAAGACGTCTTTATGAGTTCAAGAACTTCTTATTTTCACAAGCCCTATTTATTAGCTTAAAATCTGCTCATTGTCTTAATTTTCTGAGTCCATCAATCTGATGCTGAATTAAAAATTTACTAGAATATTAATTCAAACAACATTGTAGTTGAATTTACATTGTCTTCAAGGGGCGAGTAATCTTCTATGCAAATTTTTGTAAGAAGTGGTAAATTCTGCAGAATAAAGCATATTAAAATATCCTTTATAAATGTTGACCTGTCTTTCTCAGATGTCTTTTAGATCTTCAGTTTGAAGTTTAAAGCTATGCAGGCTTTAGATGTCACAAGAATTTATCACTACAAGCATAGACGACATGCTTTGATTTGGAGTACCTTTCTGTTGTAATTTATTATAACATTGTTGAGGTTTACCAAAAGAAAATCTGAAAGTGCTCTAACTGATTTGGTGTGCTTCCATATGTCAAGACATTTAATGGAAAAATGCTTTTACATAGAAGCAGTCAGAGATAAGTATCTATGTGCTGGTGTTGGAGGGAGGAAACGCATGCAAGGTGTAGAAGAGAGACCAGGAGAATGTGGGGGTGAAGGATGCATGCAATCAGGTTGATATTGGAGTGGAGCTGCAGGTTCCATTGAGCCAGGGCAGTCACTTTATCTTTCCCACTAAAAAGATGCATTACTGTCCATAATTAAGGATAAATTATTTCTGTGAGCTCATGAAAAGTAATAAAAATACGGTAAAATGACATATTTTAGTTTTACTTCAGAGTTAAGTGTTATGAGGTTAATCTTGTGTATGAATATAGAACTGATTTTAGTAAGCTGTCAATAAGGGTGAGGAGGAATTTATAGTGGAGCAAATTAAAAAAGGTAGTTTAGGAGGAGGATAAAATTGGCTGAACAGAAAATTAATTTTTGTTAGGGCTTTTTTTAGTGAATAAAACACGTACCTTTTGAGTTTGAATGTGTTGTTGAATATAAAAGACTACTTCTTTGTAAAAGTATTATGTAATCATGCAGGGCTGGAGGAGAAACAGAATAAGTGACTAACATCTCAAGGAGAACAGAGGATTATTCACAGAGCCAAGAGTGCTAGCACAGTCTTTTTTCAGCCAGAAGCCCAGAACTTTTACTCAATTGGGATAGTTACTTGGATATTTCTGTGAAATTCAGAGCAAGGCCTGCAAGCAAGGTATTTCCATTGAATGGCTTCTTAACTAGCATTTTTTGAGATGTTATTTAAAAACTATCTATTAATACACTCCTGACCTGAGTCAGTCCATAGACTATGAAACAGCTTCCTTAAGCTCATAAATGTTTTTTTCATCAGGCTAACTATTAATAAAAAATAAAATACTGCAGGAAAGTGTGGATCATCTTGATGCTTGTATTATATAGGTCAGCTCTTTGCAGCCTAAGCTGACAATGTTTGTCTTCATAATTAAGAAACATATGATCTTATTTCAAAAAAAGGAGATCTGAAGGAAAACATTAATCTATTTTAACATACAGTGTCAGCAGCATGCTTTCCACCATTCATCTTATACTTTTTAAATTTGTCAAAACTACGAACTTTGGGATTGTGATGTGTACTTTCTTACTTTCTTACTAACTGATATGTATTCTCAACTAAAAACACCCTTTTTTATTCTCTTATTGTAGACTTCTGCATAGGTGTCTTTTGTGCACATGTTGTGTCTAGGACTGGGGGAATGTGTGTATATGACCTTTCAAAAACTAATAAAAAGCTTTGTTCAGGCTGAGCTTTTGTTCTTATGTTTATTTTTGTGATTGGTTATTTTCATAAATCACTGCCACCATCATAGAAAGTGAGGAACTGTACCTAGTAATGCTTGAGAAGAAAAGTGCAGAAGTCTGAACATGGATAGACTTCCGTAACTGATTTTTTTTCTTTCATTTAAGCTAGCATAGTGAGAGTGCTAGCTATTTATAGGTACCAAAATACTATGTAAATATATTCTACTTTCAGTAAGTCTTCACTTGTGTTTTTGTGGTTTTGTCCTCCTTGTGTTATGTTTCTCTGTACTTAGGCAGCTTTTATGCAGATCTTTTTGAATATGTGAATAGTTCATTCTTTAAAACTATTTTTCAATATATTTTAAAATTTAATCTAGCTTTTCATCTGTTTCCTAATAATATTTTTTTTCTTTTGGAGAAAAAAAAAACCTAGCAAGTACTACTGAAAATATTCTTTATAGCAATAGTATGTTTGAAATATTAGGTTACCTTGTTCCTAAATTGTATCATAATGTGGGCTTTACATGCATTCTCTTGTCTTAATGCATGTCATACTTGCAAGCATCTTGGTGCTAAACTGATTTACACTGATGAGAGAAGTAAAGATGACCTACAACAAAGTAATGGAGGTGCTATTGGGGATAATTCTTATTCCTGCCTGCAGGGGCTTTTCAAAAGAGAAGGTGGAAGTTTAGCCAGACCAGTCTCTTCAACTTAGGTGTCTGGCTTTGTTTTAAATTCCATTTTATTTCTGGCTTCCTCTTGAAGGTTCCTACCCTTTCCTCCTCCTCAATTTAATCTTAAATTTTGGAACCTGTGCTATGCCTTTTTATGTCAAATTTAATATGACTATTCAAAGCCCATAGGTTGATAAGTATGCCAGAATATTGACATATTAATTTCAGTAGATGTAAAGAGTACTTACCTTATTTGTGCAGACTTCTCTGGTATGTGACATTTGTTCTAGTTTGAGAGGAAAAATAAAAGAAAAATCAATGATGCTATATACTCTTGTTATGGTGCTGGCTGTGACTGGTCTTAGAAATATAGTAAGCTATTTATTGATATCCTGCCTTCCTACTTATGGGAAGGAAGGGGATATCTTGATTAAACGTGATGAAGCACGGAGTCTCTTAATTTAATATAGTTTTCATTTTCTGGAGCTTAACCTAGACATAGTTGAAGTTTTCAGAAAAAAAGTTTGGTTTTTTTTTTCATATTTACTAATTGCATTTGTATTTGTAGGCTAGAAAGACTGTCTTTTTAATTTTCATTTCCTATGTGAAAGCCTATTTTTTGGTTTGTACACTGTACATAAGAATACAGAATTGAAACCATTGCTTGTTTCTGAAAACTTAAATACAGGAAGGGACCTGTAGAAATAAATAGAATTTGTCTTAATAAAGGAGCTGTCTACATTCTCTTAGTAAGTTTTTTGATTTGTGTTGTTTGCTGTTATATGAATATGTTGAAAATACTAAGAGACCAGGAACTCTTGAACAAGTGCCAGAAAACGGAATGATGTGTAACTTGAAGGGTTTATGTTCTACTCCTCAGTGCCTAACTGTAAATATGGAAATACCTGTGCTTAGAAGTAATTCTATGAGTATGTATTGAGGAAAGCCTGTAGAAAGCAGTAGCAAGTATATCTGGTTTAGAAGTTGTAGCGTATCTTTCTTCCTTGTAAGAAGATTTTTTTCTTCATCTCCTAGTTTATAAAGGGATGATGTGAGCGATATCCAAGACACCAAGAGACTAGACTCAGGGATATAAGTAGTTTTTACTAGTCTCATGTTACAGCCCTGTCTCTCTATTCCTCCCTCCCACTGTTACCTTGCAGTAACAGGTTTTCAAAAGATATGTTGTTTTCTGACAATAAAATGTTCCCATTAAAATCTAAGTAAGAAGACAAGTAGTGAAATAAGCTACCAGCATAGTGTGGCTGTGTGAAGGAATGAAGCAAAACAAAAGAGAACGAGTAATGACATTGGCAAATAATTTTTTGCAGATAAAGATGTAATTTTACTTGTTTCAGAGGGTTGTTTTCTCTTTTTCTAAAGATCTGTGCAAAGTGTTTATCATATCAGCAAGTTTATTTTTTAAATTAAAAAACCCAAAATAATTAAAAATTGTGACTGAGAAATATTTCATATGTCCAACTGAAAATGTCTTTGTGCAAGTAATCTATAATGGTTTCCTGTCTCTGTTTTGTGTGTATTGCTTTTGTCACTTTTAATTTCCATATAGCATTGCTAGAGGGGGAGAGGCGAAATCATCTTAGTGTTTTGTGCATGTTTGGCTTTCCTCCAACCACTGTAACGCAACACTTTCCTGACATTGAAGCAGCCTTTTTTTTCTGAAATCAAGTTTACTTTTTCCTTTGACAAAGAAATTTTGTCTTAAAGCTCAAAAAGCATTATGTATATCCTAATATGGTTGCAATACATTTTCAGCTGGGGTCCTAAGAAAGCTCTATCACTTCTTTGTATATAGTGCAATGACATTATGAAGTATAGTATTTTGAATGCATACAGATTTCAGTGAAATTGAATGCTATTTTTGGAAACATTTTAAAATAAAATAATTAATATGTGCATGAAAAATCAGTTCTAGCAATTACATGAAACTTTGGGGTAGAGAAAGGAGCAGTATGTATTACAATATTCTTTTAGTAAAAAATTGCTCAAGGAAAAAAGTTGGAAGTGGCTACTTAAATGAGGTTGCTTTTTTCAAAACCTGAAAAACTAATTAAAATTTTACTGTGTTTTAAGCAGACATAATATAATCTAAAAATAATTTCTGCTCTGATTCTCATTTATCAGTGTGAATTTATTTTGTATCTATTAACTTGGTGTCACAAGGAAAACATAAAATGATTATTTATGTCTTTAAAGGCTCCCAGCTTTATCATGCCGTCAGCTGATTCAGGTCTTAAGGCTAATTTATTAGTCTTTCAGGTATAAGATAATACAGTCATGTTTACACCTGTGCATGTAGCAAATTGTCAAATTTCAAAACTAGAAGGGATAGCTGTAATTTTCAAATAAAGAGGCACAACGTAATGGAATGAAGAGCAGGATTACTCACGGCAAATCTCCTTTCCTAGGAAACTGGATCTCAGGGTCACAGTGCTAGACCATTCATTTACAGCTATTCACTTATTTCCTAACTTCCTTTGAACAAAGTTGTTTGTAAAAGTCACAACCTAATTCATGACTATTTAGATAGATAACCAGTGTTGCTTCATGTTACCTTATTTTCTTATGTGAAAGACTCCAGACAAAAGGTAGCATTCTGATTTGTAAAGACACTTGTTCAGTTGTCTGTTCCCCAGTTGCCACAAGGACGCGCTGTCCAAAATGGAACTTGTCTCCCACCTGCACCACCAGGCCAATAAGAAAGAGCAGGTGATCAGTTCCCAGTGAAGCCATTACAAAATTCAATTTGATCTTTTCTCAAATTCAGGAAGGAAACTGGAGTTGTGGGGGAAAAAAAACCAAACAACAGACCAAAACATACTTTTCTGGCACGTATATGCCAGTCACTTCAGGCAGGTCACTTTGCTCCTTCTTAGTGTCTCAGTCCCTAACCTAACTATATAGTCTGAGATGATCTTCTTGTCAATATAAATGCAGCTAGAGATACCAGAATGCGTAGCTTCCACTTTCCTGTTGGCTTTGGGTGAGGAATAACATGTACTGAATAGTGTCTTCTTCCTTCATAAAAGCTGGTAGCATGAAATGACATGGTGAATTCAGCAAGTTGTTTATCAAATGTTCTTAGACTTTTGGAGTTCTTCTGAGGCTTTTCTAAATAAAAAAACAGAAACCATCATCAATAGTTTGAGGTCTGCCAAGTATCCTCTGCTTCTGTTTGTGAACTCATGCTGCTCAGCTCATGTATATACCTCATACTAGTGTTCATAATGTATGGGCTGATATGTACCTGGAATTACATATGTAATATGCCAATCATCAGGAAGTATTGTAGTGTGTTAGTGGGTCTTGGATTTCGTAGTTACTTGGACAATTTTCTATAGTAAAACCTGAAAATTGGTAGGTGAAATAGAAAATTGGCAGCGGCTCTGCCTGATGACACTCTGAGTACATCTTAAAAGCTCTTCATCAAAAGACATAGTGCTGAGGGACAAATGGCCAAAATCTTCTCTCTTGTCTTTCTCCCTGTAGTGGGAATGATTAACTGAAGGAAGGGGAGTGGAATAATACCTCTTAAGCCAGTGCATCTTGTGGATAGTCTGTCTTTTAAAGCTATTCCTTTAAGGCATGCCTTGTTCAGAAGTACAAGGGGAGGAGAATGTGAAAGATTAACTAAACATACAGAAAGGAAGTTTTCTGGCACAAATGATTTTTCAAAGAATATGGTAGCATTCAGTTATGGTCTAGTTTGTTTCCATATTGTGTTTTAAATTTCAACAAACATCTTGTTTTAAGCCTGTTCTCTCAATATTGCATTTTTTTGTCTCCCCACATGCAAACAAAAAATATGATGAAGGCCTTATTGGACAATTGTTGTCTACTCTTACAGATCTTGGAGGGTATTTTATAAATCACTTGCTACTTGTAGCAAGGGTGACATCAGTAGCAATTCTCAAAGTCCTCTTTTTATCTGAGGAGTGATATTTTCCTTCGGCTTCCAAAGCTATTGCCTGCTGGGCAATTGCCTGATGGGCTTTATCTAAACCTCTGAATAGTTTTTCTTCTTCCCTCAGTTTTTTCTTTTCCTGTATCTTTTTTTCTTTCACCCATTTCTCAGTTGTGCTGACACTGGTTTAATGTACAGATGAGTCAAGACTATCTTTAAAGCCCATCTGTTCATCAGGGTACCTGTAATGGTCTGCCCTAGCTTTTGCAGTTGTTGCAGTCTGTGCATGCCCACCCATGCTCGCAGCAGTTACTCAAAAAGGGACCTGTTTCATAAAGTTCGTAAGTCTATGCTGTGCAAAACCATTCAGTTTGGGGTGTTTTATTTCATAGTCTAAAAGCATGGCATAGGAAGTTTTCAGTGTTTGATGTAATTAATTATAGATTAGTATTAGAAGTTAATGCACTTCAAAGGCTGGTTCTTACTTACAGCCTTTCTTTATGCTATTCTGGTGTTGTAAAAAGTCACAAAAATATTTTAGTAATATACAAGTGTTATGTTGTTATTATATTTTAACTTTCCTTATTTTGAGTTTTACTTTTTTTTTTTTTTTTTTTTTTTTGTACTCTGAGATGTGAATAAGGATGGTTTGAAGATCAGGTTTAAGATGTTTTAAAATCAAATTTTGTAACACTTCCATCCATGCAAAACATTTGTATGCATCGTGTCCATGTGAAGCAATTGCAAATCTATGTTAAGTTTTAGGAGCTGATGTAGCGAGCGTTCCAAGACTAAGTATTTTTGTGGAAGCAGCACATTCCAATGATTTCAAATGAATTCTGATTTTTAACATCATGCAGGTGCAGTCACCCTCCATCTGACAGACCCATTATATCTTGCAAAAAGTTCAGAATAATTCTTTGAAAACTCAGTGAGACTTGGTCCCTCTTTTAGTGAGAGGGAGAGAGAACACCAGGGCAATTACTGCCTTGAATAGATCAGAACTGCATCATCAGAGGTCTTTGCTTATTAATACATACATTTATGCACCTTCGTTAGTAGATCTCATTTACAGACAGGCAAGGTGTTTCAATTTCCACCATGCCTTTTCTGTTCCATGACTGAACAGTCAACTTATTCATCAGTTCAGTATTCTGATTTATGAGTAAGTAGTTCAGTCGACCATTAGGCACATGTGACTCTTCTTAAAACCTGTCCCTTTTGTAGCACAGCAAAGTACCAGAGACCCTGACTACTGATCTCTAACTGTTCTTTCTGAAAATAACAAATTTGTAAGCTTCAATATCAATTTCTACATAGCAAACAAAACACCAAAAAAAAACCCCAAAACAACAAAAAATCCCAACAATACAAATAATCTTGCCTTAGGTGTCCTGGTTATGATTCACTGTAATGAGCAGAGATCTTCCAACAGATTATGTTGTCACCATATAATTATTATGCTAGCACTTTGGAAATAATACACTAAAACTAATAACTGTCACTTAGAAAAATTGCTTTCAAGTGCCTAGTTATAGTCTTAAATAAACCAGTCACCTTCTTACATTTCTAATGTAAGGGTGTTTTGTTTTGGGTTGTTTTGTTTGTTTGTTTTTTAAAACCCACCTCAAACACCACAAAAAAAACCAGCCTTCCTTCCCCAAAAAGAAACCCCAAAAAACTAACCCAACCCCCCCACACACCTAAATATAACAATTGAACAAGTTGAAAGGGGAAATTTACACTCTGAAACATGGAATACACAAAGTACGTAAATTGATGGAGGACATTCTTCTGCTATACACATTAATTATGTTTATACCAACATAAATATGGACCACTGGGGATACTGCTTTTGAAACATTCTGTGCAAAGCAGCAGTTTCATTCTTTGGAATAGCAGTACATTTCAAAGCTAGTTTTCTTTCCAAATTAAGATGAAAAATCAGGTTTTTTGTGAGATGAAAGATCAGGAAATTATTTCCACTCAGTAGAATTTAAACTGTTTATAGTACTGTTTTCATCTATTTATTTACTAGTAAGCAGAAGGAAAATGAATCGGAATGTAAATGTTATGTTTAATTTGGTATAGAGCAAATCAGAATTTGAAACTCTTGAGGCTTTTCTTTTGTTCTTCAGGTTCTTCAAAATATTGGTGCTTCTACAAGTAGGTTGTGGCAGGCTTGTATTTTCCTAGCTAAATAGTCAGTTTGGCGTAGCATCGTTCTTTAATTACTTACATGTGTTGTCTGATTAATGATCCCTATCTGAACTACTGTTTGAGGTATTTTCAAAGAGCAACATGTTTTAACTTATTAGATAAAAATTCCTTCTAAAATCCCAGGAAATCATACTGAAACAGTGTGTTGCTTTGAGTGGAAATGCCAAAAAATCACATACTGTGATGTGTTCTGGTTTGGGATTGGTGGTTTTTCTTTGTCTTTAAATAAAGCTAGACTAGACCAACAAACTAGCTCTCAACTGGTAGACATACATAGCTGGGACATATTTGGGGCTCTTACAGGTTTTTACCTATTAGAGCTCATCCAGCATATTGCTGTCGGAAAATGGTTTAGTATAAGCATTTGAAAGTGAACAGTATAAGGTGTTCGGTTTTACTTGTTGCCCACACTTGGAGTCCTTTATCTACATGTGTAATTCTTTTCATGAATCTTCTTATCTCTCGTATCACATTTACTTTAATAACTGTGTAGAAATGCAGATTGATTAACTGATACCTCCTACGTCAGGATTATTTTTAAGTATTAGCAAAGCATACAAGTCTCAAAATGTGAATTCTGTGTTTATATTTTCCCCGGCATGTTTGAATTTTACAGATGGCTAACATTTCATTCATCCCACAGCAGTAGCCCTGAAGGAAAGGGGATAGTTGGCCAATTTTTTTCAGCATCAGTAGCTGGCATTTATTTTCATCTGCTGTGTATAAAAAACCAAAACAAAACGAAAAAGAAGCCACCACACAAACAAAAAACCCCAACCAACCAACAAAACTGGTCTAACCTTAAAACCTTGGTGCATGATTATTTAGCATCAGCTTCATACGTTCTTTTGCTGAGAGGTAGAAGTACTATAAAAATTTAAATGTCTTCCTGCTAAGTAGTGGAATTGAAGTAGCTGTAGAAAGAAAATACACTGTGCTGAACAGTAGGAGTACTGGATTCTGGCAGGGCTGTGCTTTTTTTTTTTTTTTTTAATCAGCTCACCGAGGCAAGTTTGTATCTTGAAACAAATTATTTTGAGAGAACTCTGTAAAAGAAACCCGACTTTAAAATGCTTGCAACTCTCCTCATTTTTGCTGGCTTTCTGTATTTTTGCAACATTGCTAATATGCAATTTTGGGTCATAACATTTGCCTTTCTTCTTAACAATGGGTTTGAATTTACTAGCCAAGCACTACATGCATTTATGTTGGAGTAGTGTTGTCAAATTCTATAATAATTAAAACACTCAAATGAATGCTTTGAAAATATGTCTGTTACTTACTGATCTGTGTTTTCTAAACAGTATGTAATTGGAAGATGTGATTATGTTAACTTATTTGACATATGTTGCTGTAATGTTTAACTGCTGAGTTAGGAACCTGCAAGGTTTTTAATGTGAAAGGTTTATTATCAATATGGTATGTCTTATTGTGGAATAATTTTATATTTTTAAGTGTCAATGTGGTGAAATTCTCTGCTAACATTAAAATTGTCTGCATGATAGTTATAAGTTTATGTCTAATTTTGTACTCCTTTTATTTTCTATAAACTTTTGAGATTAGGATATGGACTTTTACTTTGCACGCTGGTTTCTGCATAATATTTTTTTTTTTTTTTTGTCCAAGAACTCAGAGAAGGCCTTTGAGCTTTATAGCTTATCTTGGACTAAACTGTGTCCAGACTTAATTATACAGTGGTTACATTCACACACAGCAGATCAGTTGATTACACATTTGTCAGAAATGAGCTGGGATGTAAAACCTGGGCTGTTTAAGCATGGAACGTTCGTATGCCAGTCAGCATGCCATGATGAGATGTGCTGGCATCTATCACAATTACATCCGATTTCTGCACAACTTTCTCATTTGTTCCATATCTCATAAAAGAGTGTAATGCTAGGACATGTCGCGTGATACATGTCTGAAACACTTGCTAAGACCATGCTCACAGCAGATATCAATGAAGATCAAAGAACAGCTATCAATAAAATGCAATCAGAGGATGTGAAATAGCTCCTCAAGTAAGGGTTATCACAACACTGCTACCTTGTGTTTGAAGTGCAAGCCGTGTTTTCAGCCTGACTATCCTCATATAAATCTAGAAAACATACATTTGAAAACAGTGATAATCTACCAAAATAAACTGCTATTGCTGATATCACTGAGAGGTTGAGAGGAAAATAGGCAGGTAGCACATCCAAAATGAGTGCACCTCTGAAAAATGCATGGATAGTGTGGTCATTGTTGCAGTGGAGTCTTCTGTAGGGAGAACGTTACAAGCTGAAGCATTCCAGAGTCAGACTAGCTCACATGCAATACAGCTAGCTCTGTAGCTGGTTTTCTGCTTGGTTTTACCTGGTTTCTCTCTGTTCCTACTAATTCTTAAGCAAATACTCATGCATATCTAAAACATAGCTCGGACTGGATACTAGTGACACCTGAGATTTCAGCTGCTGTGTAGAATTTTGTTTAGAAAAAAATAAGACCATTTGATTACATTTTTATATAAATTTGTATATTTTTATACATTGCATTTGTATATATATTTGTGTATATGTAAGCTCACACTGGTGAGACGTTACAGTAATAGGTAGCTTTGAAACTGTGCCAAATCCTGCAGAGTGCTGCCTTTACCTTCAAAATTCATGAGTCACATAATATTCAGAGTACAAATAAATCCATTTCCTTAATTGAACTGTAACATATCCAGTATGTGAACTTATAAATACTGTTGATTGGGGTTTTTTTGCCATTAGAGGAGTCTAACATTGGCAGCCACAGCCTTGAGTCTGAGCACGAGAGGTAAGTCTCTGGACTCCTCAAGAAATGTGCTACTTGCTTCAGCTGGTGTACTGGCTGATTGGTCTTTTCCATCTCTGAGGAAAAGGCAGTGTAGCTAGCAGCATGATGCTGTGCCTTTTCAAAGACTTTTACGATACCTACATAATTCTATTTTTGAAAATACCTCAGTAAGTGCCCAGGTCCACTGAAAACAATGGCAAATGAGAGATGTTTAAAATTGTGAAGGTCTTGAGAAGATGGTTTTTAAAACAAATGTGTTTTAGGGAGTTTATAAATATATTGTCAGTATGACAGGCTTGAGCCAGCCTTATGTGGAGGAGGCAGCTGGCAGAAGGAAGCTTTAATGTAGGCTCACAGCACTGATACATGATTCTGAGAGGAATCTCGGGAATGTACTACTTTGAGGACATTTAGGTAAGAAAAAGTCCAGAGTTGCAACCAGGAGTATTTTCTGACAGCTGATTTGTACTGTTTCAAGAAAGCAAGACTTTGTATTATTTTTCTTCTTTGGCACAAGGATGACCAGCGTCATTTGTGGACAGTGGAACAAGTTCCTGGTCACTGCTTTGTCTGCCTTTTTGTTTCCTTGTTGCATCAATTCTGCATATGAAGCATGTGTTATGTAGATGAAAATATTTGTAGTGTGTGTAATGATGTATATAAAAGAAAGGAGAGTTTCCCAGAACAGGTGATATGCCGGTTGCAGGTGGATTCTGTGCATTTGAGCTGACATTCTCTGTGTGTTTTTTTTACCTTTTTGAGGATTGCATGAGTAGGCCACCTGCAATCAGGCTAGTAGGGATAAGATAGATGTCTGTACATATGAAAAGAAAACTAATCTTACAGTGAAAACTGGTAAGTATCTTTTTGGATATGACTTCTCCCTTATGCAAGCATACTTTTCTGCTTCCATGTCTTTCCCCCACCCCAGATAAGACCATTTAGTTTAAACGGTGTAATTCTGATTCTCTCCTTTGTCTTTCACTAAAGCCCACTTCTCCATCCTCATGTCTCTTTTCATAGAATCACAGAATGGTTTGGATTGGAAGGGACCTTAAAGATCAGGTTTCAATCCCCCTGCCATGGGCAGGGACACCTTCCACTAGACCAGGTTGCCCAAAGCCTCATCAAGCCTGACCTTGAACACCTCCAGGGATGGGGCATCCACAGCTTCTCTAGGCAACCTGTTCCAGTGTCTCACCACCCTCATAGTAAAAAATATTTATTCCTAAGGTCTAATCTAAATCCACCCTTCTTCAGGTTAAAACTGTTACCCCTTATCTTATCACTACACTCCCTGATAGAGGGCCTCCCCATCTCTCCTCTAGGCCCACTTGAGGTGCTTTAAATGACTGCTCCATAACTTGCACGGCTTCTCACAACCCACCTTCTTCTGTTTTATATACTGACTTTTGCTCTAGACTGTACTGTCTGCTTTTTTCTGCCTACATTTTGAGCCGCCTTTTACAATAAGCCTTTCTTTTTTTTTTTGCCATATCACCACCTTACCGAATGGTAAGTTGCCAATTATATAGAACAAGACTCATGTATTTTCCTTTTTTTTTTTTCTTAAAGTAGTTGTATAGAACTGTGTGAATACATAGTGCTGTATTAATATTTCTTAATGAAAGTATAAGGCTTTATTTTCTTTGGAAGCGTTATAACACTAGAAGTTGAAAGTTTCTCTGTTGATACCTTTGAGTGTCACTTCATTAATATTTATATATTCAAGACTCCTGACATCTGTCGTGTTTAAAAAGTTTTATTTTTCAAATAACTGAGAAATTTAACAGCTCCTTATAGATTCAGCTAGTATAGAGAAGTTTGCAAAAATATCTGACATTGTACAGTCTTGCACAAAGTTGTGCTCCCTGAGGTCTTTGTTGCTTGCCAGTTCTGACATCTATTGTAGTCCTGTCTATATTGTAATAAAGTTTCTGGTGAATTCCCAGATTCTAAAGGCAAGCTGGTAATCTTTTTTTGTTTTGTTTCGTTTATGAGCTGCTTTTTGAATTGGTCCAAACTTTAATTAACAAATGCATAAGTATTTAGCTAGATTTGTTCCTATATCAAGAACAGCATATTGCTGCACCTTTGTTTTTGATTTACATCATGTGAAAAGCTTTAACTTTTCTATGTATCAAATACTATTCAAGTAGTGTCTTTCTTCGGTTTACATTTTCTTTCTCTTTCAGTAACATAATTCTTTATATACCCTTTCAAAGTTAAAGGATGAAGTACTGAACTTACTGACACCAATAAGAAAACTGCTATTTATTTAATATATTATGGCAAAAGTTTTGCCATCTTTGTGTGGCCTCTTCCTGTTCCAGTCTGGTACTTGATGACTTTTTAAGCCCAATAACTTGTTAGTTGTAGTACCAGTCAATGCCCAGCAGTATGTCACACTGAAAGATTTAGCTAGAACTTCTTCGACGCCATCTTCTGTTCAGGAAAGTTTCTTGTCATATGTTCAGTATGTTTTTGTTGGGTTTTGCTTTTGTTGTTGCTTGTTTTTTGGGGTTTTGTTTGGTTGGGGTTTTTTAACCTCTGCAATGTGATGTGGAATATTTCTGTTCCTAAATATTTTAGTGAGCTCTTGGAAGTGGTTAACTAAATAATGTTTAGTTTGCATGTACACATAGAGCATAGTGGAAATGTCACAGTGTCTAAACCATAGTTTGTTGTTTTTACTAAGATGTAGCTGATAGGAAACAGCAAAATGGAACTGTTTCAGTGTTACTCAATCTTTTAAATGCTGTATGTGAGCATGGAGTAAATTTTAAGTCTGAAATATAGTATTCTACATTGGGGGAGGGCTGCTGAAATGTAAACTTTCAGGTCTGAAAGTTTCTAAGAGTAGTTTGGTAAAATAGCTGTCCTCTCGGGAGTCCATTCTGGTCTAGATAACTTCTTGTGGTACTCTTTTCTTCTCCATTAGTATGAACTGCAGAAACTCCTGAGCTCTGTTCACTAAAGCATTCAAGGGAAAACATTAATCTGCCCCTAGGAACTGAGCACTATTATCAGTGACAGTACTAATATTTCATTGAATACTCCTTTGATGGAACACTACAACTAAGTAAGTGAAAGAATTATTTATTCCAGATAATTTTTTTTCCGTGTAAATATAGTTCTATAAATACAAAAAAAAGCCAGCATAGCCATGCTGTGCTTTGCTTCTGTTGAAAAGTGAAGTAAATCATACTAAACAGTATCATGGTCTGTCCACTATGCCTTTGGCAGGCTACTCCTCTGTGTAAGCATGGTCTTTAGTGATCCAGCCTTTCCTGATACAGGTATACAGAGTTGGTGCTTCTGAGTAGAACTGGTTGTTGTTATTTGGGGTATTTTTCTGCAATTGATCTGATGAAAAGGAGGTAGAAGTTTGAAATACGAGGACTAAACAGTACTATTTAATATTGTTGGAACTTTTGTTGGAACAATTGGAAAATTATTTCCTTAAAAAAATTGAACTGTTTTATCAACATTATAAAATTGTTTGGTTCAATATGTCCAACTTTTTAACATCAGTAGGAAGTGAGAGAAGACAGGCCAGCCTTGATAAGAAGGGGCAATGGGAGAGAAATTGAATATTGGTATACCACAACCCAGAAAATTATATTTTATTTTAAACATTTTTTTGAAGAAAGGGCAGAACAATGTTTAAATGTTATCAAAATCTCACCTGAAATGTGAGACAGCAAGAGCTTTGTGTACCTAGCTGCTCTTAAGATACAGTATGTAAAGATGCATCAACTGGCTTGGAGCTGTTTAAGGGATATTGTTGAAGATGGGAACTAAGAGGAAATTTGTTGTTTTCAGAAGCTGAAGGTAATTCTGTGCCGTGCAGATGTATGAGCAAGGACAGAGATCTTAAATTCCTGCAGTGCTTTGAATTATAGTCACACACTCCCTAAAGAGCTTCTTACCTAAGCCAGACATGGCCCTGTGTCATAGCATACGAATCTAATAGAAATGAATTAAAGCATACTTCACAGAAGTTTGGGTGAGATTTTATTTCTTTTGTTTCTCCTTTACCTTACAGCAAACTTTTCCTCTTGAATTCAATTGAAATTTTTTTTAATTAGTTTTTCCAGTTTAAAATTAAGATACACGACGAGAGAGAAGAATGTTCCATAGCTGGTTGGGAGAAATGCCTTTTAATAGGATTTCTGTTTCTCCCTTATTTGCTAAATAGGATGTGTTAAGAATTGATTACAATAAATATGATTTGAAGAGAGTATTTTAGAAACACTTATCACTGAACTTTGACAGTGCTGTGATCAGCTTAATATTTTATAGTATAAAAACGCTAGTTAAATATTGCAAGTTGCAAAGTATACTTTGAAAAAAAAAAAAAAGAGACCTGATAGAGAGGAAAAACTTCATGATGTCTACCCATAGGTAAAGATTAACTATATTTATCTAGGCTTGACAACCTGTACACCAAGTAATAGCACGATCTGTTTGAAAATGGCTGGTATATTAAAGTAGGAAAATCAAAGTATTGGACCTTTTCACAGTAATATAAAATTAGTACAGCATCTTGCAAGAGCACAGACTCAGTAAGCATTTGTCAGCATCTATAAAAAAGAAATTGTGAATTATGGAGCCTCTTGAATTTAAACAAAGTGTTGGATACCAGGATATTTGCTTTACTGGATGATTTGTATTTTGTGTCTGTTTGCCTTAATGACTGATGGAATAATAAAGTTGATCGGTTTGCCTTCACAAGAAGGCATCTCTTGTTAATGAAGTACACTATATATCTTTTGAAAAAGTAAAAGATCAGTAACCAGTAAATGCCCTTTTTATAAAAATATAAAAAGTAATAAAATAATTAGTGATTGAAATAGCTTCTAAAGGTAACATTTTCCTACTGAGCAATTTTGTACAATTTTCTGTTGCCAAAAGCTTTTTCAGGAGTAATGTGTTTATATATACAGTTTTCATGGGTTTGTAATTTTTTTTTAATACTATACTTTTATTCTTTCAAATTTTAAAATCTGTGTTGTAATTCCTTAGGAAGTAAGAATGGAAACCAATTTTCAAAGTTCTTGTAATGTTTTGAGTTTTAGTCAAACTAACTGTAGACAGCTAAGTGAAGGGAAGGAGGGTCATCTGCAGAATCTCCAGAATAGCAAAAGACAAGCCTCCTACACCCCAGCTATGGTCTAACTAACTCTTAGAATTCATAAGTGCTTTTCTCTATGACTGAGTTTTATTTTTTTTGATATAAAAGTCTCAGAAGAAGAGATGGAGAGCATATTGTCCCAATTAAGGTTTTGCCAGAGCTGATATTCTCCAAAACACAAGTCTTATTTTATGAAACAGTCTTATACAGAAAGTTTCGCATCTACCAGCAGATACCAAAAAGCAAAAAGCTGTGGTTCATACATCTAAGGATAGAATTCTGAAATTTTTTTTTGTAGTTTTCTTCAGACCTTCAACAAGCAATCATAGAATTTAGAAGAAATTGCAGTTAGTGTTGCAGTTTGATCCTTATATGATGTTGAGGAGAACCACAATTATAACTTTTTTTAGGATTACCTAGGGCAGAGGGGGAGGCTAAGAGGTTCAGTAGGAGAATGTTCACTAAAAGCTGGGATATTGAAATGATGGGTAGAATATTTAAAAGTGCTACTTACCTATGCTGACTGTGTGAAAATGTAGTACAGGGTTCCACATTAGTTTTAGGAGTAAAGTATAGTCTGTAAAAGGAGGAGGAAAAAATCAGTAATAATCATTGTCATGTCCTGAAGATGAATGGAGGTTGGTGGAGCATGTTCAGAGGAAGTATCATGCTGCTTGTATTCTTTGGTCCCTTTCTAGGCACCTGATTTTGGCCACTGTTGGAAACAGGCAACTAAATAAACATTTATTCTCATTCAAGAGGGTTTACTTGTAGATTAAGAAATAGGACTGGAATGTCATACTTGAGTAGTGTTAAAGCCATACTTCCAAACAGTTTGCTGAGATAACAGTTGAGATTGAGAAGTACTCAAGAAGAAAAGAGATTCTGTAAAAGCAGAAAAAGTAAACATGGGCCTTCATTTAGTGCTATATCAATTAAATCAATGTTTTTCTGGTGGAAGAATAAGAAACTACATTTCTTAAAAAACCTCAAAGATTTCTTCTTGGAGCAACAAGTCAGACATCCCAGGGAATTCCTCAAAATTTTGTTCTGCAGCTGGCCTTGTTCTCCTAGTCAGTTACTGTTCATAGAGCACTGCATCCCTGTGTAATCTAGGGTAACTGTTTTAAGGAGTCCATACTTTCCTATGTCATGATATATTAGCTTGTGTTTTTTTCGTTGCTGTATCATACAAGAGGAGATGCATTCTTTGATCCTTTAATACAGGCAAGGTTAAGCCCCTTCCTTCTCCCCTAGGAGATATGGAAGATCTGAAGATCATTGTCTTGTAATTTGAAGTCAGTATAGAGTTTCTTACTTGGTTTTTGGTAGTATGAATATTAAGTTTACTTAAGGAGCTGAAGAAGATTCGGTATAAACATGAGTAAATACAAGGTATCAGAACTGCTTAATATCCAAGAGCTTTACTACTAGGGAAAATGAGGATTAATTGGTTCAAAATGTTTATTTTTGAAATAATGATAAGTATCTTATGCTCTCTGGATCTGATTTACATTGATTCTTTCAATTGTCATCATTGTTCACAAAGCTAATGAAGTTAAATTCAAATCAGTTACAACTCCTGGATGAGTTGATTATCTGGCTTGTGTAAATTGGTGTAACTCTGCTTCCTTCAATAAAAGTACATTAAGGTGGAACTGTTGAAATTCTGTCACAATGTGTCTGGTCTCCAGCTCATCAGCTTCAAATAGGATCTTTTTATAATATTTTAGATTGTTTAAAAACTTTTTCAGCCTTATACACCTGATGAAACTTATTACATTTGACGTCTCAAACTACGTGCTTCAGCTGCTTTTAAAGTATTTAATGCCATACTTAATTCAAAATTTAAACAAACCAAAGTAACAGGCATCTCTTGACACTGCCTGCTGCATCTTTTAAATATGCCTTCAGTTCTGCTTAGCCTGATAGTTTGAGAGACAATTGCTAGTAAAGATGTCTGAAGAAGAGAAAACTTTAATGACCTCTGGGGCGCAGCCTCAAGCTAACCATCAGCAGCATAACTACTTTGTGGTGTAAGTGCATTTCTAGCCTAATAAACAAGTGTGATGTAAGTTTTCATTACAGTCATAGAAAGTGAATTTACTCATTGCAATTGTGGTCTTGAAATATTGTACATAGTAAAGTTGTCAAATATGCACAATATGTAGGGAACTGCAAACTTGAATTAATTCACAGATAAAATTAGTATGCATTGCACTTCAATGATTTGTCTTTGTTTTGTTTCTCTAATCAAAATTTCAGTTAATTTCAGCTTTGTTCTCTGCCTCCCCCATATTAGTTCCATTGTCTTGATTTGCATCATTTGTAGCAGCTGTCTTCCTGTCAGTCTGTAGTTTGGACCTTTACATCAAACAGCAAATTAATTACATACAAAAAGAAATCCCCATAGTACTTTTATGCTTAGAGGCTTTCACAGTTATCAAGAAGTGAATGTTGCTGATTTCTTCTCAGAAATTAGAAGTGGAACATGGGGAAGGGGGCAACACATACTTTACATGTATCAGTAGTTATCTCTAGAAGAATGTGTCGGTTACCTTTACCTTCCCTTTCCTAGACCCTCCCCTCATTTGTTTTAAGGTTAAATTAGGAAAAAATAGCAATTAAAAAAAAAAAGTGCTGAGAAGTGTATCTTTGTTAAAAGATGTATAACCTTACTGCATCTCAAGTGCAAAAGCGCTCTCTGGAGTTTATTGGAAGACCTGCTTGCATCTGAAATGTTAGGTGCCTTTCCCTATACCACATCTTAAAAACATAGCTAAAAATGCTTACCTGAATTTGTTCTGTCATTATTTATGAATTTATATTTTTCTTTCTCAAAAGAGGAATCAAGGGACCCTTTAAAAATCGAACAATACATAAAAAAGCCCATGAGTATGTTGTCCAGATGGTGCCAATAGAGACATTTCAGGTGCGAGCAGTCAGTGTTTAGACCATCAACATGCTTTTCAGACATCAGAAAGTAGTTTAGTCTTCTGTCAAGTTGCTGCACTATGTTAAATTCCTTTTTTTCTTAATGAGCGGCCAGAACAATAACATTGCTTCTGTATTTTGTTGCACTTCTATTCTTTAAAAAAGCCTCAACAACTAAATGCAGTATTCAAACAGCACTGGCCACTGTGGTGGGGAAATGGGCAAAGATGAGCAGAGGCAGGGGAGTTGATACATGGTATGAACATGAAGGAGATATGCTCTACTTACAGTGAAATACTCTATTGAAATGATGGGCTAATTTAGTCCAGTTTATTCCCTATGTTCAATTGCTTATTTCCCTTGTTTTTATGTTTTTCTTGAACAAATTGGTATTACTTCCGTCTGTCTTTTCAAGATACATACCATTTCTCACTTTCTGATGTCTCTTTGATATCTTTAACTGATAGACTATCTCGTAGTCTTATCTTTTCGATAGTGCACAGATCATGAAAGAAGGTAATACTTTGCCCAGCTCTTAAGAGAATATTGAATTTGGTTAGATACAGTGTCTGTTTTGTAGCAATATCTTTCCTCATTTTTCATACCCTATTGTTAGCATAGTTTAAGAGCTCAGTCCAGCATTACTCCAAGGTCATTTTCAAAGTCCCGCTGTGATTCTGATTCTTTTATATTTGTCTCTGCTTTTGAGCTGAATATGAAATTCAGTGGTTTAGCTTTGTAACAGGAAATTTAATTTACAACTTGTCAGTTCATTTACAAAATGGATACCACTGTGAAGGATTCTCCTAAATATATATGCAGCCTTTCTCTTTTGTTCTCCATTCATTTCTTTGTTTCCGTGAAGCATGGAAATACACAGAAATCACTTTGAAAATCTAAATCAGTAGCTGTCACTGCTGACTGTATCCTCTGGGCCTTCCAGGCAGCACAGGCTGTGCGAGACAGCAGATGGTGGCTGCGCATGCTGGGTATCCACCCAGTAAACAGCACTCGCCTTCTTTCGACATCCCTGCACTTTGTCAGCCCACAAAACTCCGGCTTATTGACAAAACTTGAATAACTGCTTGTACAAACAGCATCCTTTAAAAAAAACCACACCAAAAAACCCCCACAAAACAGAAGCCCTCTTAAATTTGATCATATCATATAGGTATTTCCAGGTACAGCAATTGTTGTCTCTGTTTTACGGTGAGTAGGTGTTCTGTGAAATCTCTGAAATGTTTGTGGTGAATCAACTGTCATAGGCTTTCAAATGAGTGCTTAACTTTTTTAGTCCTGTGTAAAATTAATAATCCATAGTGAAAGAGACAGCTACGCAGTAAGTTATAGCATGAATTAGAACCATTAAGTCCATTTGGACTTTTATCAAACTGTAATAATGACAGTATATAAAATGAGAAAACTTTGCATATATGAAAGCCATTCAAAATACTGAGTCTGAAATCAGGTGTTGCTTTGACAGCTGAGACTTGCTTCGGAGATTCTACATAAAAGAAGCTAAGCTTTTTCTTATTTCATTACATAGCAACTTTTCTTCTGCAATTCTTAATGGAGTGTGATCTAAGTCTGAATAAACCTATTCTTTGTCTTAAAGTGAAGTCTATTCAGTAGTTGGGTGGGCTAAATAATCAGGATGAGACTGGCAAACTTGTGAAGCATTACTGCTGTAGAAAAACAAACTGAAAGATGGTAGTGTTTACGCACGGTCAAAAGGACCTGAACCTGCAGGCACACAGAGGAACCCAGTGCTCAGACATGCTTCATCCCAGCCTGAAATATGTTTCTAGTGTTCATGACAGTGTTATGTTTGGAAAAGGAGCTTGCCTTGCAAGGTGGCTAAATTGATGCCTACTGTTAGATCCCTGAATTGTCCCACCCCTTAAGTAATTTGTTTTCAGTATCAAATACTGAATGCATCATCATTAAGTGTTGCGGTTGATTCTCTATAATCTAGTTTACTGCTTGAACTAGGATGTCTCTGAATTTTTTGAGGAAGTGAGGAACTAAGATTCAAGTAATCTTTTTCAATAGTTATTTTTACACCACTGGAAACAATAATGACAGTATTTATATGTAGGATAAAACGTAAAAAAAATTGGTCAAAGTGAACTGGTCTTTTGATTGTTTGAAATTTAATTGGTAAAATGGGAGATTTCTGCGTCTGTGGTTATGTGAATAGTAGCTCTGATTTCTAAGTGGTCTAAAACAATGGATTGCTACTGCTGAAGTGATGGCTTTAGGTTTCGTAGTGACTCTAAAATGTGTATGCTGGTTGACTGAATTTCTGTTGCCCTAATCAAGGGATGGGAATGAGGAATTTTTAAGCATGGCATGCTAGCATAGAGGTTATAATTCATTCACCATTTTATACTTCCCCTGGAGCCCATGGATATTTTGCTTTGGTAGTTTTATTGGCCAAACAAACCTGTTAAAGCGTGAAAGTTCTGAGACATATTTTAATAATAAAATGACCAATTTATATATGGAGAATTATTCTTTGGAATTTAAAACTTGCAAAAAGGAAATGTACTTCAATATTTCTGTGGTTTTGGTGTATTTTTTAGCACATGATTTCACAGAACCTTAATATTTTTAAATACAGGTAACGAATTTGGACATCCAGAATGGCTTGACTTCCCCAGGAAAGGGAATAATGAGAGCTACCACTATGCCCGAAGACAATTTAATCTTACTGAGGATCATCTTCTTCGCTATAGATTCCTAAATTCATTTGATAGAGATATGAATAAATTGGAGGAAAGATTTGGCTGGCTTGCATCTCCCCCGGTAAGCTGCATATAGTAAATTATAAGTTTTTAGTCACCAGTTGGGTACGTGTTCAGAATAACAATATGAAATTTGCATGCAGAAATTTTTAAACAGCACTTTATTATTCACTTCATAATGCCCCACCATATATTTCAAGTTGTCAAAACATATCACTGAAATATCTTCCACAGATAATAGAAATCTGAAACAGTCTCCTTTTAGCTTCATAGCAAGCTCTTTTCCTATTATTTTTGCTATTTTTATTTAGTAACTGCAGATTGGATAAAGCAGACTATAAAAATTGTCTGTAATCCAATCCGAGGATTGCTTTGGGAAAGTGTAAATGGTTCTGACAATTTACTGTATATAAATAATTACTCTGTTACTGAGAAAACACTTTCAGTAGAGTATAGTGTAAGTTATAGTCTCCCGGTCTTCAACCTGTCACTTTTGTATTTGCCTTTTTTACCTAAACATTGCACTGTATTCTGTATCAAAGCAACTCAATTATTATATTTTCTCAGTGTTTAATTAATTTGTACTAATCATCATCCACTTTAAAGAATTTTTTTAAATTGATGTCTAGTTATTTATTAATGATATTAGCAAGTAGAACAGAGGTGGTATGTGCAGCAGTTTAATGTGGCTTATCAAAGCTATTTGTCACACAGATTTAAAAAAAAAATAAATAAACTAAACATACCCAGTGCTTCATTTTCTAAATTACTAACAGTAGATGTGATGCTGATCCCCATAGCAAGTAGATTGAAGATTTGATTTGAGAGAAGGAATACATTTTTTGCTAAAGGAAAATGTCATAAAAAGACTATGTTACCAATCTTTGAGCAAGAAATTTTCAAGTGCTTTATACCTAACATGCTTCTACCTTTTTAATTTTACATTGTATTACAAAAAGTAAGCTACAGTTTAATAATCAACAATTTTATGACATTACGTAGGTAAACCATTTCAGATTGCATGTTAGTGCCCTGATCTGTGTCACTTGAATCTTTGACTGTTTTACTTGAAGTATAGAGTCAGTGAGGGGTTTTTTTTTTAATTCAGACAGAAATTAAATATTAATAGTATTGAATTTTTATTTTTTTCTTTCATAGGCCTATGTGAGTGAAAAGCATGAATCCAATAAGGTCATAGCATTTGAGAGAGCAGGTCTCATTTTTGTCTTCAACTTCCATCCATATCAAAGTTACGTGGACTACAGAGTGGGTATTGAAATTCCAGGAAAATATCCTTTACTTTACAGTTTTGCTTGTACAGAAAAGCTTTAGTAGTTGAAAACTAATTTTATTTTTGTTTTCTAGTATGAATGCAGACTGTAGTTAAACGCTAAGAAGCCATTTATTTGTCATCAGGATAATCTTGCTTTAATTCTTAGTGTACAGCAAAAAAAATGTAGAAATTTGCCTTCTTCATAAAAGACAGTTTTGTGGAACACAAAAGTAAAAATAGTAATTTAAAGATTACATGTTAAAGTTTCCTTGTGGTGCGTTGTTTTTGTGGATTATGTTAAGGCATGAAAAAGCAAGTAACTCCTACTTATTAAGTAAGCTGCAGAATGTGACCCCAGCAAGATGAGGCTGTGCGTGCAGTCACACAGGAAAACCCATTAGCTTAAACGTCCATCAGGGACGTTGTACAACTTCTGGTATAGAATTGGGAGGACTGAGCAAGTGCTCTTAACTCAGCTGAGAAGCAATAAATGGTTACTCTTGAGTAATTGACTGGGTTTGCCTTTGTGTCCGATTTCTTAGCATTGAGAGAGATTCAAAAAATTAACAATAACCTGCTGGAGAATTTAGTTTGCCCAAATTCAGTTTATTTCAGGTGCCTTGACAAACAGTCTAGTGAATCTTGCTGTGTCAGTTTAATGTGCTGCAATTCCAACCTTTTGACCTGTTCTCTTTTTATTTATTAGCAGCTTCAGGAAACTACTGTCACATTTCAGTTGCTTTAGTTGAGTGCTCCTGAGCACCACTGACCTGACCTGCAGGGTCTCAAGCCTTACCAGGATTCTGGTTTAGAAACATCAGGTCAAACCCACCTTCTTCAGCACTTTCTTCTGCTACCTCTTTGCTGCTTCTAGAACTCCTGGAAAAGGTAGAACACAGTAGTAATCTGAAGTAGTAAAATCTTAATCTGGTGTTGTGAGATATACCAATACTTGACTCATAGGCTTCAGGTATCCACACATTTAAGTTGATGCTACTGCACTTCTCTCTTGTATGAAATGCTTTGAGTTCCACAGATGGAAGAGGTGTAATTTCAATGTTAAGGACCACATCATGTAACAGAATGTGATTTTTTTTTTTTCTCTGATGCTTATAGAAATACAGTTAAATCCAAATCACATTTTGGTGTTCACTTTCTGCCTTTCTTTTTCAAGGCTTCTAGAGGTTCAATTATCAGAAATACTTAAGAAATATTTTTTTTTAATCCCACTCTTTAACTTTTATGTCACTTATTTTTTTCTCTTTTCCATAACCTGTCTTCATCAGACTTGTATTTAATTACAATTATATATTAATCTGTTTTCCTGATTTCGTTTTCTGGTTTATGCTAACTGAATTAAATAACTAGGCATTGTTGTTATGGGTGTGTAAATGGCTTGCACACATTGTTACAAAAATTCTACTCCTTGGTGCTTACAGCTAAGATGGGACTAAGCTGTGCTCAGGCACTTCCAAAACTATTTGAGCTTGCTTTATGTTTGTAGAAATATTTTTATGACCAGTCTGTTGACTAAATAGGTTTAATATAAGCAGCCTTTTGGTTTTTATCGGTGCTCTGAATTTTTCTGTCATTTCAAAAACATTTCATGTATCTATTTTACAGCACCAGAATCTCCTTTCTCCTTATAAATTAGGCACTTACTGTTTGTATAAAATCATGAATGTGTTGCACCTTTTGCAGCTGAGGCTGCTCTATAGTAGCTCTTCTAAAACAAAAAGCGAAGTTTGCTTTTAACTGAGTTTACTTTGCAAATCAAGGCCCAGTTGAGTTTCAGTAAGCTCTCTGTTGCTAGTTCACTCTGGACATTGAAGTAGCTCTCTACTGCATCTTGGCCAGAAACACAGTCATTGCTAATTGATTTATTTTTTTTTAATTGTAAGCAGAAACTCATTGGAAAATGTTTGCTATTCAGTTGTAGATTTTGAGGGGTTTTTTTCTACATCCTTTATTTTGGTTCACTGAAACTTAACAACAGCTCAAGTGTGTTCAAAACAAGATAGAAACAAGGCATACAGGTGATATTTCATTTCTGCAGTTTATGTTGTATTTTTAATATGATATTGTCTGTATACCTCGTCTCTTAAGTGTGTGCAGTATAATTTTATTTACATCCTGTATTATAGTTTAAATTTGAAAGGCCTTCGTTAAAGCATAAAGGTCTATGTTAGCTTTTCATTCACTAGTCTAAAGTTTTTATTGCTAATGGAGCTGCCAGTTTCCAACAGTGTATTTTCTTTTGTTAGGGTACTTTGTCTGACTAACCTTTCCAAGGAAAGGAAACAGTGGATTTTGTTGGTTCTCTCTCCTCTGTATGATTGTGCTCCGCTGCCTTCAGTGGGGGTGGAGGGCTCTGATTGGTGCTGCTGCTCTTACTCCTCTGTGAAATGTAGTATGCATCTTCACCTCTGAGAGCCTTGTTCATATAATTAGGGAAGTGTCTGCCCTCTTTTACAGTATTGTACTGTTTGCACCTCAGAGAGGAAGTTCTCTTAATTTAGTGATCTCACTCGGGAATCTCAAATACAGAATATTCCCAAAAATTACCTTTTTAACAATCTTCTGATATTCCTTTTATTCTGTGGCACTTCATCCATAAAAATCTCACTTCTATTTAGTGCCTGTTGCTAGTAAAGTCCTTGGACAGTGAGTTGTCCCTACATACCTTGAACATACTTGATTTTTTTGTTTCTGTCTATGAGAAAGCTAAGCAGTACTGTATCTACCAATTGCATTCTCAGTATCTTTTCATTGATAATGGAAGACAGAAGCCCTCCCTTATACCGTTCCTCTGTGCAGAAGTTTGCTTTTAACCCGAAGAAAGCCATGGAGCTGTGGAACTGCCATCAGGTGCATTAGAGAACTGCTGAAATCTTAATACTAGCTGGTGTGCAATGCGCTTTCATGCTCAACATCATAGGTGCTTATTTTCAGGAAACCTCATCTCAGCTAAACTAGACATGCCTAATACTCTGACATTAGAACTGAGAAGATGCAGATAGTCACTGAAATGCTTCTCTGAAACTGAGCTCAAAAGCAGAATCATGTTATAGCAGTTCCTTAAGCATCCTCTACTTAGCTGAGGAGTGATAACTGTATGCATAGTCAATATTACCCTCCTATTCTTTTTGCTTTCAGCATCCTTTCTTCTTCCCTGCGAACATCCAGCAGGCTGATTTTTAGTATCTATTTTCTTTAAATATGTTGGTTTGTTTTAATGTTGACTAGCTTTCTTTCTAACTCTTGTCCTGCAATTAGAACCATGAATTTTGTGTATACTTTTGTAATGGAACCTTTTAACTTCAGATTTTTAAAAAAGTGTGTCCTATAACTAGGAGATGTGGTCACATGTGACATTAAATACTCAGAATAACTTCTTTACTTTAAAAGGAGTTCTTTATGATCGCTTTGGAACTTAAACATGAAGCAGAAGTACTTAAAACCGAGAGTTTGTTGTTATTCTGTTTGGGGTTTTTAGAAATTGGTAAGTGTTCAGTTTGATGCTCTGAGGCAGTTACTGAATAAGCCTGAGGAGCAAATTCCTATAATATACGAAATTATTTTTAATACAAAGTTTATCTGAATGATATTAGGAATTGTGGGAAATGTGATGATCCTTTCACTACCTAGGTTCAAGTTTGTTTAGTGAATTGGTCGGATCAGTGCATGTAACACTTGTCATTAAATTTGCCTTTATTTAGTGGATGGCTTTGGCATATCAGTATATTGTAGTAATATATATCACTAAGCTGTTGTCATTTATAGTTTCTCAGTTATGTTACCAGGCATGTTAAAACATAAAGAGCTTCTTGCCTCTCTGGCCTACATTTTTGTAGGTGTTTCTCTGCTCTGATCTCATAGAAAATGTCATTCGTATTTCAGGTGTTCTTTATTTGTAGACTGTTGGCACAGCAAACTTTATTGTACTTTCATAAGAGAAGTGGTAGTCAGTAGGCATTAGAGTCCTTCTGGTCCCACTTAGTTTGGAAAGTCTTTTGCTGAACAGTCAGCCAGTCAAAAAGCTATATGAAGAGTCACAGCCAGCTTGGAGTCAGGTTTTCCTTCCCTTTTTTTACTGCAGTCTTCTCTCTTGATTTATCTCCCTTGACACTGGGATGATCCATTTTATTTCTTGTTCTCCTAAGATGATGTACCCCAGTGTGAGGACTGAGACCTTAATTTCATATGTGAACATGGAAGTCCATAAACGTTGTTGAGCAATATCAATCGCTACTGGCTTACCTCTGTCTGTATCTTGACATTTCATGTTGTTGTATGCTGCTAAAGTGCAAGCAGTAAAAAATGTCATAGGAAGAAATGGTTACTTTGTTACAAATGTTGCCATTTTTGCATGGCATAACATATCAAAGTATTGTAATGCCAACTTATTGTTGGCATGAATTTAGGGTGAATAAATACATTTAAAATCAGGGTTGTCCATAAGCGAATAGCTAGATGAGACCTGAGTTATCACAAATACTGTCATCAAAATGCTACAAAAATATATTTAAAAAAAATACATTAATTTGGGCTCTCTGATGTTTGCAGCCTGCACCTAGAGTTTCTCATGAGCAAATAAGGTCACTTGAATAATTCATTGGCGTGCAATTGCCAAAGGCAAAGATGCTGCTTTGCAGGCTGCTTTGAAGTGCGGTTATGTAACTGTCCCTGCCTGTTAGAATTCAGGGGGTATCTGGCACACGGAGGCAAAGGACTTAATTTATGATTAGCCAGATTCCAAATTCTATCAAGGTATTTGATACATTAAGGTTAATAGGTGTGAATAAGAAATATAGAGCACTAATGTGGGAATGCATCTTTGATCTGCGTAGGAAAAGACACATGTTTCCAGCACCATGAGTCTGTGTAACTATTAGAGCCACATATGGTATTGCCCAATTTCTGTTTCATTATATGAAGGAAAAAGGAAAACATTTCTATGCTCATGCTGGAGTTTTACTTCATAAATTATGTTTTTTCAGAAGTCTTTTCATGAGAAACAGGCAGCTTGAGCTAACAAATTATTTCTGCCTAATTTGCTTCAGTTTGGAGATAGATGAATAATCAACATCTAGGTCAGCTGTCTCTCATTCTCTGATTGTAGATAGAATTTTGAATGTTAACAGGGAAGGCATTCATAAATTTCCATTTTTATTTTTTTTAATGCTGACTAGACCTTTCTGTGGGGTAGTGGTTGATTCCAAGGCCTGTCTGCAGTAAAAATTCAATGCAGAAACTTTCTTTCCTCTTTTCAAAAGGAACATGGCTAAAGGAAGGAGAAGAAACAGGAAAGGGGCTTAAAGATTTCAGAAATGAGTCATTTCCCTTACGTAAGATCCCATGCCGATTTTTGTTAAAGATTTTTCTTCAGTGTTGGAAGTCTCATTAAAATTTATATATATATATATATACACACACACACACACCCCTCCCCCTTTTTTCTTAACAAGACTTGTTATTTTGGTACAAAAATAAATCAGCATTTTATGTTCATGATTA
>WKFP01013987.1:118186-175905 GCA_011057875.1 Pterocles orientalis | reverse complement strand
ATCCCTTCTGAAGAGCCGATACCCCTCAATGGTGGTATTCCAGTTATGGGAGTCATCCCACCATGTTTCCGTGATAGCAACAAGGTCATAACTTTCCAAGTGCAACACGGTTTCCAGCTCATCCTGCTTATTTCCCAGGCTGTGTGCATTGGTATAAAGGCACTTCAGCTGGGTTTTCTGTCTGACCGCCTTCATAGAGGATACAGGATCCCCTAGAACAGCAGTATCCCCCTTCCATACTCCATCCCTTCCTGGGCCCCCTTGCCCTTCAGGACAGTCTCCCAAGGGATTGTCCCAGACAGCATCCGAAACAGCCTAAAGTCTGCCCTTCAGAAGTCCACGTTAGTGGTTTTGCTGGCACCTCTCCTTACTTCACCAAGGATCGAGAACTCTATCATTTCACAGTCACTAAGCCCAAGATGGCCTCCAACCACCACATCTCCCACCAGTCCTTCTCTGTTTGTGAACAGCAGGTCAAGTGAGGCTCCTCCCCTGGTAGGCTCGCTTACCAGCTATTTCAGGAAGTTCTATTCCACACGCTCCAAGAACCTCCTAGACTGTTTCCTTTCCACTGTGTTGTATTTCTAGCAGATGTCTGGCAAGTTGAAGTCTCCCACAAGAACAAGGGGGAGCGATCGTGAGACTTCTGCCAGCTGCTTATAGAATGCCTCATCTGCTTCCTCCTGCTGGGAGGGTGGCCTGTAACACACTCCCAGCAGGATATCAGCCTTGTTAGCCCTTCCCCTCCTTCTTACCCATAAGCATTCAAACTTATAATCACAATCCTAAGTTTCTATACAATCAAAACACTCCCTAACATATAAAGCCACCCCACCTCCTCTCCTTCCTTGCCTATCCCTTCTGAAGAGCTTATAGCCATCCACTGCAGCACTCCATCTATGAGAGTCATCCCACCATGTTTCTGTGATGGCCACTAGGTCAGAACTGTTCTGCTGCACAATGGCCTCCAGCTCCTCTTGCTTGTTGCTCATACTGTGTGCGTTAGTGTAGATGCACTTGAGCTGAACTGTCACATCCACTCCTACCCTCAGCGTGCCACCCCTCGGTCTGTCTAATTGGCCTGGTAATTCCCCCTTCCCCCTTCAAACCTAGTTTAAAGCCCTCATGATGAGCCCTGCCATGTTACGAGCGAGAGTCCTTACCCCCCCTATGAGAATTGCAGAGTTTTTCAGCACTTTGGTTATTACAAAGCACTGTTGATGATGGAGGAAAAAAAAATTTTTAGTCTACTATTTTGTAATTTTTATTTGCAAGAAGAAAGCCTTCCTGTAATATCTGTTTCTGGATTGGAGTGCTGGGTCAAAATTGATACAGAACCTTTTTTAACTTCCCTAATAAATTTTATTTCCTTCCTCCATTACTCCATATTTAAAAAGCTTTCTTTTTCTGGAGTATGGTAGTACAAGATCTCATGTGGAGGATGCAAACTGGCTGTTACAGAAATGCTGGACTTTTTTTTTCTTCAAAAATCCATGACAATGAATATCGGACTGCAGTGGAGAGGGTTTTGTGTTGTTTTTTTTTCCCTGCATTCTTATATGCTGTGTCAAATCTCCTAGTTAAATATTTCTTGCTTTTTGTACAGCTTTTGCTAATATATTTTGAACAATAAATAAATGTATGACACTCTCAAATAAGATAATCTTCTTAAGAAGAGAGTCTTTTGTATGCTGTGTGTAGCTATGACAGCATATATATTGTAGCTACTTCTGTAAAGGATTTCCCTTAGGAAGCATTGAAAAAGATTTTTTGGTTCTACAAACAAAAAACACCCAAAGCTTTGGTTACTATTCATACATGTTCAGTCTGCTCAGTTGTGCCCAGATTTTCTAACTTGATGTGTACGTGTAACCTTTGTCATAGGGCTGTCCTATATAATACAAAGGACACAGTGTACTTAATATTATTTGAGTGTATTTTCTTTGTGATAGATATTTATGTAAGTCAAACAAAAGCATAGGAAAAAGAGTAGTTTCTTAATACTCTCTATGCATAATATCATTTTACAACTGATCAGTGGATCTCTTCTGCAAAGCTTTTAGTTATGCTGGACCATCAGCCTCACAAATATCATTTGTATTCCTTTATCAATAGTAAGAGTTGAGGAACAAAATACAAATTATCCTATTTTCTGATTTGCATTTACTTAGTGGTGTTTTATGTGTCATTAAACATTTGTAAGATTAAATAAAAAATTGCATTAAAATATGTATTTCAAAACATCATAAAAGCATAGTAATTCAGTAATTAATGTGGTAGATAATGACAGCCTTTCAATTTCCAGCTCTATCTGTACAAGAGTTCATTGCTTTTGCTGCTCTCCTTCAATACAGTAGTTAGGAAATTTAGTCAGAGCATCAAACTGAACAGAAACCGGACTTTGATTTTGAGAGTACAGCATAGTATTTCCAGCACTCTCTTGCTGAAACAAAATAGGATACTTCTACTATGTGCTTTATTAAAATCCATAACTGTTGTTTAATGTTTTCATAAAGGTAGTGCCCAAAAACCTGGATGCTCATGAAACTGTGAAATGTGAAAAGCAGATTTTCTGTGAGGGTTAAGTTGGAAGGAAAGTGGGCATGTTTACAGAACTGATCATTTTTCTCTGAGAAAGCTAATTTGTGAAGATCTTAAAATTCTTTTTGACCCCATTATTCATGATCTGGTTAACAGTATTTATTCCAAATAAGCTATTTTGCAAAGTGTGAAGAAGCAGTGATATTTGTACTGCTAGAGAACACTGCCAGACATACTGTATAGCCTGAATTAAAGAAATGGGACTTTTTTTTTTAGTTAGCATAGCCATAACAATTGCATTTTCTGTAAATATTTTTAAAAGATTCATTAGAGATGTCAGGGTTTTCAGCAATATTGATAAATTATTAAATTTAATGTATAGCGTAGATGACAGAAGCAAGGAGTAAAATGCTTGAGGGAGACTTGCCCTTGCCATGTTCATAAAATATACAGTGGAATAGTAGCAACTGTTGCTGATGTGGGGTTTGAGAGGGCACGGGAGACAGTAACTAGAAGTTATAGTTTGTTGTTTTGTATGTTATATATGAAAACAAATGAATGATAACTTGAATGCATTTATAAAATAAAGGAGGCACAAAGAAGTCATTGAGGACTAAAGCTGGCACAGCATAATTTTCTGAACTTTTTTTTTAACAAAAAAGTTAACAAACACTAAGATTTTGCCAGAAAATGCTGTTTCTCTCATTTGGCTACAGATACTTGTGGGGAAGGGCTTGCTTGACATAAGTGATTTGGTAGCTAATTGACAGCTTTGCTTTTTTCCCCTTGTGTGCATCTATTCTTCTTCTTTACCTTCTGTTAGCAAAACCTGTGCAAGCTTCTAAACTGAAATATCTCAGAGTAAGTTTGGAGTTACTTTTAGGCAACTTTTTGTGTTGTGTCATGCTTCAGTCTTTCTTGTTGCTAGAGATTTAAACCAGTAAGATTGGCAGTTGGGAAATTTCCTAAACTCGTCTGATAGGAAAAGAGTGGTGTAAAAAGGCTTACATAAAAACAATTCTGTTAATATCAAAATCCTTACATTTTTGAGCAAACCTATTTTCAAAAGGTTGAGCAAACACAGAAACCCAAGAGCAGTTTGAGAACCACTGACTTGAAAGAGTGTTGCTTCACTCTTCCCTAATCCTATTACATACAAGCCCTAGCAAAATAATCTTCTTCCATGGTTTAAAATTAAAGTAGCAGATTGTGGATTATAGAGTGCTGTTATTTCCCTCTCTGTATATTTTGGAGGGTGGGGAGTGGAGATTGGGGCTTTCTGTTGTAAATTCAGGGGGGAAAAAGGTGTTTTATTATGTCCAAACAAGAAATTCAAAAGTACTAAAATAATCACAAAATTAAAACATTCTAATTTTTGTTGTCTCAAATAAGAAGACGTTTACTTTCAAATATGTGTAAGCTCTGGATTTCCCCATTTATTTCTTTACATTTTTTGATTTTCTTGTTTCAACTTTTTTTTTTGGTTTTTTTTTGGTTTGTTTTTTGTTTTGTGAAATCTGTTTGAATCATTTTAAGTTTCTGTATAGGTATTTCAGCTTTTTGTTACACCTTGTTAAATAACTCACCCCATTTAACAACTTCAGTCAGAATGTTTGTCTCTTAAAAGGTCTTCTGTTAAAGATAAGCTTTTGTTCCTCTATGCTGTAGTAATTCAAACTCTTTTCTGAAAAACTCTCAAAGGAGCTGTGGGGTTTTCTTCTATAAAATTATATGCTTGATGAGATTCTGACAGTCTGTGAAACATTGCTAAACACGGACTGATTTTGATGGTCACAGTTGTGTAACTTCTTAAATGCAATTCCAATCTCATTTTGTTTAGGGGTACGTTTGTAGTCTAGTTCATCACATAAAGTGCTATGCATGTCTACTGTAATACTATAAACTTACCATTCATGGAAGATTCCAGAAGAGACTGGAAGGTGTTTTTTTTTACTAGGAGTCACTATGCTAGTATTTCAAGACAAAATGTCACACAACTTCTGTATGTTCTGTACATTTTGCCACGCTTAAGTTTTCTGAGATTTTATTGTTATTATTATTGCTTTATATTGAGTGTATTAGCATAAGTTATGTTCCAGCAGTTTCTAGGTTTTTTTTTCTTTGATTTATTTCACGTTTAACATTAATTTGGCATAGTTCCTTAACAGTTGTTTTTAGGTATAAAATCCTTCTGGATTCTGATGCTGCAGAATATGGAGGCCATCAAAGGCTGGACCACAATACAGAATACTTCTCTGAAGAATATCCTCACAATTATCGACCTAATTCACTTATGGTAAGTAAGATTTTATTTTTTTTCACATTCTACTTTCATCTGAATAACTTTTAAAATTCTTTGGACAAATATAGAGTCTATTCTAGGAGTACTTGGGGGTAGTGGTTTTTGAAATTTATTTTCTGAAATTAGCTTTTATATGAATACAGTAGAGATAACAATGTTGTTATTCAATTATGACCTGTAACGTTAACTGATTTTTTACTTTTGACATTTAAATTTGCATGCACTCTTGCAGTGTCTGGCACACAACCTTCCTTGCCAACTTGCATGAAAACCTTCTAACATGCTTTTGAATTGTCATTTGAATATCACAATTTGCTTTATTTTCATATCTGAGAAACTCCATCTTCATGCTTGCTTTGTGATTTACAGCTCTGTAGAAACTGATTCATGCATTGCTTTCTTAAAACTATTTGCTTAACTCTACAAACACAAATTAGAGCAAATCATATTTGACAACTGGCTTTCTCCTCCTCAGTTTACAGAAAAACTTTGCAAAGCAAAACAGACCTTCTCCATTCACATCAAGAATTTTAAGAATTTCCAGTCCTAAAGTGACATGAATAATGGATAAAGGCTTTCCCACAAGTCGCTTTAGAGAAAGTGGGAGGCATATCCTTATGTACAATTTCTGTTAGCTGAAATGGTGACTAATAAACACTTACCTTTCCTCATTACTCTTAAAAATCCTAATAACCTACCACAATTAACAATTTAAAAATGCCATTTTTCCCATTCTTTGTGTATGTATGTGAATACATATATACACATGTCACATTCTTTATGTATGTATTCATATATGTATGTGTGCATATGTTCACAGGTAAGATTCAAAAAAGCCATGAATTAAGACAGAGTTCACAGAAGAAGGTCCGAGAACGCTTTTATTGCTGACTAGATTTTCATATCTAAAGCATACACATAAGGAATGTGTATCTCTATGCATAGGTGTATCTATACACAAACACCTGTAAATAAACTACACTTGTAATCTTAACAGGATGCAAAAATGGAGTATCTGTGCTGATTAGTGGGCCACTCCTCTTCCATAACAGAATGGAGGCATCAATTTCTAGTGTCATATCTTAACATCTCTCATGAGATCTAAACTCTTGAGAATTATTTTCACTTTTAATTTTTGTCTCTCTCTCACTCACACCCTATTTCATTGTATTTAGGGTATTGGCATTTTTCTCCTTTGTCTGTTTCAAAATAGTTTCTTTACATGAAAGAATTCTTGTGCTTTAATCATGCTTGGTGTAAAGGATCTTGGGAACATTTTCTTTAAAGTATCTGTATGTGGCAATGCCCTCATAGTGTGGGTAAGTATCTGTGCTCATTTGTACACAAAGAAACTAAGGCTCTATGATTTAATTCCTGAAGGTTATGTAGCAAATTAATGCTTCCAGAATTCTTGCTTCTTGTGTCCAATTCAAATATCTTGCTTTAGTGATTGGAGAGCATCTTAACTATCTGCCAGTAACTTAACCTTTGCAAGCCAATTAACTGTAATTTGGAATGTATATTTCACATTTGAATTCTTAGATGGTGAGTGCAAGTCATTCAAGACAAAAAAATGCTAAACAAAATGTGAAGATGCAGTTTTCTAGGAGCATGTGGAAGATAAGGCATGTGACAAGCAAAGCAGCAAATGCACTTTTGTGGCATAAACTGTGGCATGGCAATGGCACTTCTGGGTCAGAAAGAAACCCAGCAGCATGGGTCACGTTAACTTTGTTTTATGTCCTTCAGCAATCCAATTCACAGACCACCTTCAGCCAACAACCCAGAAGATGCTACAAGCACCACATAGAGGTAAAATGCTAGTAAAAAGACACCAAGTAAAAGTAATTGGGGAAAAAAAAAATCTAGAAAACGTGACCAGATTCAGCAAGATAGAACTCCAAGTAAGAAAGAAGTTACAGTGAATACTTCCAGCTGCTCTTTTACAATGAAACAGCAATGTTTTATTTTAAATAGCAGTTTACATCCCGATTCTTGGGTTAATCAGTTATCCTTGGGAGTTGCTTTAGGCTTAATTGAAGTTTCTAAAATCCAAGTAGAAGTCCTCCCCTCAAATTTATTTTCAAAAAACATATGATGCCACCCCAATAAACTCATGAAGGCTCTTTTCCTGCTGTTTTACAATTATCTTATTCTCTTTACATAATACATGAGACTCAATTTTCTTGTTTCAAAACTTTTAGTTCTTCACAAACTTTAAAGAAATATTTGTTTTTTAGATACACCTCCCCTAAGGTGTGTAAGTAAACATCGGCAAAACAAGCCCAGAGGGCTATGACAAAATTAAATCACATGCAATAATTCTGCTGGTCAAGTCAAGCTTAAATAGTGCACAAATGCATCACAAAAATAGAAGATTAGATGTGACATGATTCATTCTAGAAACATCACCTAATAAAAGAAATATTCAAAATGACATTGCAAAATGAGAAGAGGAGAGATATGAAATTCCTGGAGCAAAGAACCCTGGATGAAGAAGAAGCTTTGTAAGCACTGCTAGGCATTTCACTGTAAAATTTTGTTGATGAACAGGTGACAACTGAGGTTTGTTTAGTAATGCTGTAGAGGGCCAGATTTCAAAATCATCAGACACACCTTGAAAACTCAATAGAAAAATGCACAATGTCCTTTGTAATATGACTGATTTAAATAATGATTATAATCTAATTTTTCCATTTCACTGCTTGCTTTGTTCTGGCTTGTTAACAAATACATGACATAGGTACATAACTTTCCATGTCATCAAACTTCCTAATAACAAGCTGTTAACCACTTTGTTATTGTAAAAATAGACTCTTTTTACCGCAGTTTTCTTTCTGTTTATATTTCCACTGTGGTATTCTCCTAATAGTCTTCTTTGAGGTATGTTCTATAAAAGCTGTGTGCTTTTTCAATGCTTCTGTAAACTTCTAGTTTTGCTTATGTCTTATCATCGCTTAGCAAGATGTAAGTTAAGTGCTACACACACATTTCAACTCCTGTCAGATCCTAGCACCCCTTTACGTATGAAGTAATTCATTGATACAACAACTTGGTTGTTGTAGTTGGATGTGAAACTTAGATTTGGGTAAGCAAGAGGGAAAAAGAACCATTTTTAATAACACTCAGTGTTCAAGATGTTTCATCAGTCTTTTCTAAGGCATCTGACTTGACTGAAATTTACTGTAAAAGGCGACTACTTATCAGTGTGTGTCCTAGCAGTATTTTTGTACAACACCAAAAGCTGGCATTTATATGAAAATGATGGGATTTATACTTTGATACTTCATGCACCAAGAGAACTAATAAGCAATATTAGAGAGTATGTTGTGTCATTGGCAAAGCAGTATGCAGTTTATTGAGAAATATAATTGTTTAACATATTTCAGCTTTTATAGATTTACTTTTTCTGTAGTTCTTTCTGATTAGTTAAGAAATAAATAGATGTCAAAACATTCCTTTCCCCCTGTCCCCAATACTGTTTTTTTTCCTGATTCTCTTTTTTTGGCATCCACTGATATAATCTTTTCACATTAAATGAAACTTAAATTATATAGTTTATTTTAAGAATATCCTCATTTGCTAGGTTGGGTTTTTGACCTCGACCTTAATGTATACTATTCAATGTCAGAGTGCAACTTCCTGCTTCCTTGAGTCTATTGACAAATTAAGATAATCACATAAACTGAAATGATCTAAAAGCTTTGAGTGACCTTAGCTTTGAAAACACTCATTTGAATAACTTTCATGATAAGGGTTTATGTATTGAATTTTAAGGGACTGATGTAGCCTTTAACTGTTTTCTCCCCTTATATGCACAGAAATACAGATTATATGAAAGAGTGTTTGTAGTTAGAAAATTAACTGTTAACTGGGGGAATCGGTAAGACTTTAATACCAGCAAGGTCTTTTGTTATTTTTACCTCTTGATAATTAAGACTTATAAATTAATTTGCTCATATTCATTGATCATTTGACTACTTAAAACCACAAGCAAGTATAATAATTCCAAAGTTATTCTTAGTAATTTTCTTTCATCCTATCTTATTTTTTTAGTCTACTTGTTTGTCTTTGCCAGGGGTTTTTGTTGTCTTTTTAAAGTACTCTTTCTTAACCAGAAGAAAGGGCAGAAGATAGATGTGAAATTTTGAGATACAGCCTGTGCAGTGTATGGACTTCTTTTGCAGAAATGAAGACAGACAGTCCGAGAAATGAGTTTCTGCATATTCATGCTGTACAGCTGTAAATTGAAAAACAAATTGGAAGGCAGAACTTCACATTATTTTAAGCATACCTTCTTAGTCATATGCAATATCTAGCAAAATGAAAACCAAAATGTCTGAGGTTTTGTATAGCAAAAACTATCATGTATTTTATTCATTTATGGTAATTATATTCTCAGAATAGTGTCAGTGTCTGACAATGTGGCGATACAGAGACATGAGATTGTCTAAAGCCTTCATTTTAATTAAAAGTTTGGGAAAATTATGGCACAGAATCTTGTGACATTTCCTTCTTCATTTACCAGCTGCAATATGGACTATCAAATATTTTTCAGCAGTGCCTGATCTAGCTCTGAGTTCCAGTAATTCTCCCATCTGTTGCAAAATGACCTTGAAATGTTTTTTAGGGCTTGGTGTTTTCCAACTCTGAAAGTGGGATAAAGAATAGTTCATTGCAATTCCAGCCAATTTCAGTTGTGCTTGCACCTGGTACTGAATCTAGTCTGACAGATCTCAAAGTAGCAGTTGTCGTTTGCAGAACTTCTTGCTTGTGGGTTTTTAGATGTGATACATTTGAGGATTGCTATGTGTTGTAGTCGTCTCACAAGATATTTAAGGTGAGATTTCTGCTTACAGCTGCTGTTGTTCACAAGTGCTTCCCGTAGTTGATATTCCTGTATTCTTCTTAGCTTTTCTAATCTCTCATTTCTTGAAATTATTTGGAAATTTACAGTAAAAAAAAAAAAAAGTATAAGGACTAAGCATTTCTATGGCTCAAAAGCATCTTGTGTTCCTGGCAAGCAGTAGTAGTACCACTTGCTTTTTCCTTGTTTGTGAGATAGCCTGCATGAATGGACTGTGATCTCGACAGAACACCATACTTGTTCTAGGAAAACATGCTGATTGTAGTAAATGGTTTTTTTTAATAAATAGCCTTTATTAGAGACGCTATTCTATTTTAGTGCCAGAAGCCTTGGTCTGTGTGGGATTTGCCTAGATTCGGATGGTTTAACTGCCTCATAGTTTAAATGGACATGCAATATAAAAAGGTCAGAGGTGATAACAGAAAACAATTTTGTATGTATTTTACTTATAAACAACATTCCAATCCTCCATCATCCTTTCTGCTAGTGAAAGCGACTTCTTCTGCTGGTGAAGTCAACCACAATTATTCCACTTAATTTCTGCTGAATACTCCATTGAGAATACAGAAACTCTTAGTGATATTTTGATGACTAAACGTTTGAACATCAACTTTGTCAAAAACTTATATTCACAATTGGGTCATCCTAACTCTGTCCCAAACAGATCTGATGTTCTCCCTTTCCCATATGCCACTCTCCCATCAGAAAAGGCCTCATCTGTGTGGTTTTAGATGTCCTCACAGTTTCTAAAAATAATGGAGTTTGTGTGACACCTTATAGGACCTGAGGTAATAGGTAAGCAATTGGCGTAGAAAGCAGAGGGCCAATTCGTTGAGATTATCCCTGAGTAACCTGGTCTGACCTCATAGCTGTCTCTGCTTTCAGGAGGGAGTTTGCGGCTCCTGAGACCCCTTCTGACATGGATGAGCTTGTTGGGGAGGAAAGACCTGGGAAGGTTGTTTAAGATGTAACACAGAAAGCTTGAAACAGAAGAGAGACTCGGAGGATGATATGATTGAATGATAAGACATTAGTTAGCTATGAATGCCTTCTTTTTAGTATTCTGTCCTTTGGATTTTCACTTCTGTTCGTGTTCATCAAGCAAGCCTCATGAAATGGTAAAGGAGACATGAATGGGATAAAACTTGTGATCAGAAAGAAGCAGGTTAGAAGAGCAGAGGTCGATAGAACTGAAGCTGGTAATTGGAAGTATATAATTCAGTGACAGTATATGAGAGGAAAAGGGAAGACGAGAGTAAACCTCTGAGACCTTCCTCCTAGGGTACAGAAAAACATCAGAATGTAGATCTCTGGTAATGTCTTTAGTGATCAATACCTAGGTTTTCTGTGATTGTTTGTTTTAATCAGGTCTCTTCTATATACTTTTACTATACTAATATATCTATAGGTAGATATGTAGCCCAGATCATGTACTATATATATAAAAACTAGCTAGAGAAAATGAAGAGTGGCAAGAAGGTGATTCTACAAGTATACTGATAGAAAAAGCAGTTTAAGAAAAAAATACAAGTCCCATGACATGGTGAGGAGTCAAACCTGTGATGGGCACTATGGAGAGTACAGGGGTAGTCAATGTCTTTTTTTACCTCTGACTCCAAGGGCAAAGCCTGCTCTCAGACCCTTTTGTGTGCCGATATACTATTGAAAGGAAAGTAGCAGAGCAATAGATTAGGGACATCTTAAAGAAACTAGATAAATGGGATACATGCAGAGGTTTGGAAAGATTTCAGTGATGTGATTGCAACGCTGATGACTATGTGAAAAGTCATAGTGGTCAGGGGAAAATTCTGACAGCTGAACAAAACCTGTAGTAAAAACAAAAGGAAGGCTGAGGGGTCTGTAGGCCAGTCAGCCTCTCCTTTCGGTCCCTTGAGAGGTCATGGACTACTTCCTCCTGGAATCATTTCCAGACAAATCGGGTGTGTGAGGGGGGTCAATCAGAAAGCCACCCTAGATTTAGAAAAGGCAAGACATTCATGATCAACCTGATTGCTTTCTGTGATGAAATTACTCTAGCTGTGTGCTTGAGCTTGTTACAATCAATGCAGTAAGACTTTCAGCTTTGTTTCCTACAGCATTCTTACCTAGGACCTGCAGAAATAACAGGCTGGATAAGAAGATTGTTAGGTGGGTTAAAAACTGTCTGGGCAGCTGCAGCTTTAGTGGTCAGAGGCTCAGTGTCTGTGTCCATCTGTCAGCTAGTATCAAGGAGAGCATCCTAGGAATCGCTTCTGGGGCTGATACTGTTTTGGATTTTTCAGTAGTAACTGGAATGATGAGAGAGTGGACCCTCAGTGGATTTGTAAATGACACTGACTTAGAGTAAGCAGTTGATATACTGAATGTTAGAGGTCCAATCCAGATATATCTTGATAGATTTGAGGATTTAGCCAACAGAGACTTCATAAAAATTAATGAAGAAAAATTTTGCAGAGGAATCCTGTGCATCAGTAAAGATTAGAAACCAACTTTCTGAGTAGCAGCCAGACTGAAAAGGACTGAGGTTATGCTGGATACTAAGTGGAATGGAAGGGAATTTGTCACAGACATGTATCATAAAGAGTCAGAATACATGTCTTTATTAATGCATTTCAGTGTGTTGGAATGCTCTTTAAAATTCTTAAAAGAATTTTAAGAAAAAGGAGAGGGGAAAAAAGTCCATGGTGCTTTACCTAGGAAATGCAAAAAGAACTGTGGTTGCCATATTTAAGGAAGACAAAACTGAGCAATACAATAGAAGGATGGCTGTTTCAGTTTCTGGGGATGTGAGCCTTTTATTGTATGCTATTGCACATTTATTTCTACAATGTTAAGTACTGTATGTACATGTTTAGATATGAATCAGAACAATGGATTAAAATATTATATGCAAACAGAGTTCTTAATCTAAATCGGATATAAAATATGCCTAATGTAACTAATTAATTAGCTTTTAGCTAAGGATTATCCTTTTTATATATATATGTTTGAAAGTGTCTGGACTGAAATATACAATAAGATGCTTGCATTTCAACTTACCCTGTCAGTAATGGATTTCTGACTTCTTTTAATTGTCCCACTTGGTGGCTAATTGTAGCATATGGTTGGAATACAATCTACAGAATTGTGCTGATTTTGGTTGGGACAGAGTTAATTTTCTTCATAGTAGCTAATATGAGGCTATGGTTTAGATTTTTGCTGAGAATAATGCTGATAACACACTGATGTTTTAGTTGTTGCCAAGCAATCTTTACATGAAGCCAAGGATGTTTCCAACTTCCTATGTTATGTTAGTGTGCAGGTGTACAAGAAGCTGGGAGGGAGCATAGCCAAAAAGGCAAACCCTGTGGGATATTCCATATCATCCAACATTATACTCAGTATATAAATGAGAGGTAGCCGGGAAGCTGGCTAACTCCCTCTCTTTCTTCTGGGATCATGCTTTTGGGACTGTCTCTGCTCCAGATCGTTAGCCGGGAATGGGTGGGGCCTTAATCAGTGGGTGGTGAGCAGTTGTACTCTGTATCACTTGTTTTTATATTCTCTTATCATTATAATTTAAAATTTTATTTCAGTTATTAAATTGTTTTTGTTTCAACCCACAAGTCTCCTTACATTTATCCCTCCAGTTCTCTCCCCCATCCTCCAGGACAAGGGAGGGTGAGCAAGTGGCTGCGTGGAGTCTGTTTAAACAAATAATAAAGACGCGAGCATAGGCGCTGTAGTATTTCTGGAAATACTGTTGAGCTGGGGTGAAGGAATAATCCCGATATATTTGTAATAGGAATTATTTGGTACTTGTGTAGTATTTTTCCTTTGAAAAAAAATGTTGTGCAGCAGTGGAACGAATAATTAATAATCATATTTAATAATTATTAATATATTTAATCAATAATTAATCTTTATTTTTCTTACCCTAATTTGTTTTGTTGCTTCTTGCAGTTTTATTTAAGCCTTAAAGGTGGTTACACTGACCAATGAAATAAGTTGATAAGATTAGGAGATAATGCCATACATGGCTCTTCTGTCATTTAGCAAGAAGCCCACCAAGACAAAAAACACTAAAATGCATGTTTAATTTGCCCCAGGTAAAGTAAAAAAACATGTGACTGAAGTAATAAAGTTGGCAGTTGGATCTCTTTGTGGCAAACAAAACATATCTGTCATCAGTCTAAATACAATCATGTGCACAAGTGTTGAAATTGTGCTTAAAACCAGTTTTAAAATTCTGATTGGCATTGAAGTGGTAAGAGTGGTAAGATGCTTCCACACTGCTCTCAGATTCTCAGCTGATGTAAATTGACTTTAAAGGAACTGGGCTAATTTACTCCTCCTAGGATCTGACATTATTGACCAGAATATAATTGAGAATTGCTGTGTCCTGTGTTAATGTTAATTTCTGTTCCCTTAACTGAAGTAAATTTTACACATTTTTTCTTAGAAAAATTTTGTATTTGTTCCTTCTTCCTTCTCACTTCATCATACAAACCCAGAATGCTGAATTTCTCAATACACAATTTTAAAATCTCTCCATTGTCTGTACATTCTGAGCTAGTTGACTTCATTAAGTATTTCCTCTCCTGCACAGATTTTTAGAAGCTATTTATCACCGAAACCTTAGGGGAAATCATTATGTTCTCTGCCTTTCAAGAAGCATTGGACATAACTCTGTCTGGTTCAATGAAGATCAGCTGTTCTTTCCCTTTTTCTCCTTTTCCTAAAGCTTTTTCTTTATTACTTTATTCCGTTTTGAAAATTATGAAAGCCTTTCATGCCATTGGGCTCTAGTTAGCAGATAACGTGGTTGAAATTGCAGAATATTAGACATTCCATGGGGATGAAGGATAGTCTGAAAGAGGATGTTGTCAGAATGAAGCCAATAATCTTCAATCTTGTGTTACCTTTTATAATTGCATTTTTATTGACTTGTTCAGCAAACACATTCATACACTTGACAATTGATGGAGTACCGTTTATCAAGGTAATTGGTAGGTAGTACATATCGGTCTTGTTTTCAGATTGTGACTCTACTCTGCTTGGAAGGAACGTCATGTATTGCCACAAGTTCTTTTGTGATCTATGAGGAGTCTTTTGATTATGTACGTTTGGTTTTTTTCGTGGTAATCAGGAAAAAGAGTAAGAAAAATGCAATAATTTAATGGTTAATTTTGAATCTATCTTGTTTTGAGAGTGAGTTTTATTGCTCAGACACTGAAACTCCATAGACGCCAAGAGTGAGAAGAATGTGTGTCATATTGCTAGTATTTACCTGTATGAAATGACATCATAGACCTTGGGGCAACTTTAATTCACAGCAGAAGAGTGTTGCGAAACTGTCATTTATCGTTGTGCAGTCTGACCTATGTGTCCTCAGGTTTTTGAAACTGGTCATTGTAAGTCATATGAGGCCCTCTACTGGTAGCCACTTTAAAATAGATCAAGGTAAGATTAAAAAAAAAAAGACGAGAGATTGCAACAAAGCTGTCTGTCTTTTAAACCTTTAAGGTTATCTTGTGTAATTCAAGTGCTGGGGACTAAGCAGGTGATAATCACTGTTTAAATGTGATTAATATGACCCACAACATTGCACAAGTGACAAATTTTTGACATTAAGATATTTCAGATTTTTTCACATACTGTTATTTCGAAATTGTGTCCTGTGAGTTTGGTGTTTTTTTCAGCTATTCTTGTTCTTGTCATATTTTTATTAGGTGTACATTCCAAGCAGAGTGGCTATTGTGCTTCAGAATACGGATATCCCAAAATGAAGTTCTCTATAACTGTCCCTGAAGAAGCAAGTCGTAGAAGAAGTGCTATATACTGTACTAGTACTAAGTATAACAAAACTTGCTCTAAGGAAGCTTTCTGAAACTAAGTATAGTAATATTAGGTGTTTTAAAATGCAAGATTAATATTCACATATAATTTCAGAGCTCTTGCTAGAACGTCTTTTGAGGAAATTTTACAAAAGAGACAGAGAGGAAAACATTGCTTTTGTAGTTCTAATAGTACAAAATTACACTCAAGATATTACAAAGCAGCAGGTATTCTCAATTAAATTGTTTACAGAATTTTATCAGAAATAACAAGAGGGATCCTGCTCCAAGTTTTGTAATGTCTTGTAATCCTCTTTCTTGATAGTGAATTCAAATGTTCATTATATATTAATGCTTCTTACTAAAAGTAGTTTGCTTAAATAAAACAGAAGTTTTTGGCTAAAAGGCAGCCCTAACGGTTTGTGGGACCTAATTTGAGGCTCCTCTTCAATGAAGTCCATCATGAAATTATAAATGCTTATGCAAATAGATGAGAAGGTCCTCTGAGAGTACGGTACTTTGCCATTTTTTATTTAATTAAAATTGCACAAAAATGCTGAATAGCAAAACAAGCAGGCCGATTGACCTGCTGATGCTGTTGTGTTGCTTATTTGCTCCCGATTAAATCACTTAATCTGTGCATCTCACTTGTTACAGCTGAGAAAAATGACACAACTATTTTGTTGAGATTACTAAGATATTCAGTGAGAGGAGTGTTTTGTTCTTAACTGCAATGATACCACACTGGAAGATGTACCTAAAATATAATTCTTCCCATTGCATTTATTTCACTAATGTCAGGACCTTGCAATACTTACGTCAGTATTTCCAGAAGCTGCCTTTCAGCTTGGAACATGATGATGTTCTTTCACTTTTGTAACTTTTGAAACATTGCTTCTCGTGAAGAAGCAGTCTCAAAATACAGTGATCAAACTAAGATGTTCTTTAGATACAGTTAAGGTAGTTAATTATTGGAGTGCTGCTAAGATTATTCAGGTGAGTTCTTTAATGAGCTATAGCTTTTTTGTAAAGAGTAAGATTTTGTATATTTGAAAATGTATTGCAGAGTACTCTGGAAAATTAATACCAAATTAACAAGACATGCTTTGTTTTGTTCCATTTATTTAAAAACATATTTGACCTGGTTCTGAAATGAATGTCTTTTGTACAAATCTGAATTTTCTAACTTTTAAAGTAGCCAAAGATGAAGATGTCCGTGACCATTTCCAAGTCATAATTTTACCCAATTTCCTGTGTGACCATTGTGTAAATTACTGAACAGTTGTGCCAACACTGAAAATATATTCACAGTTCTTGGAATGCTTACATGTGGCTTACTACTTAAGCAAAATAAGGGATATGGAATAATGCAGCGTGATGGAAAACAGTCTTTTGCAGAGTTGACACTGAAAGGACTTATGGACATCCCTAGTCTGCTATGTTCTGTGTGTCAGATAATTTTATATTGCAGTTGAGTACCATAGTACTGTTCCAGATCATGCTTCATTTTTCTCTACACCAGTGTGATTGTTGTTTGGTAGTGGACTAATAAAAGCATTCCCATTACACCAAGACTTTAAAGGAAGTACACTGAACTGTTACAGCAAATGGAACTGATTATCATTTTTTTCCATATTGTATTCCTTGTACTGAAATAATGAACAACTTCTAATACATGTTGTATTTACATTGTATTAATCTAATATGTTTTATAGGATGGGTTTGTTTTGTTTTGTTTTGTTTTTTTACTGGCACCAGTTCCAGGTTTCAAAATGTAATGCAAGGCAAGAGTCTGTGTCTTAACCTTTTTTTCAAGAGAAGGAATACATGTATGATGTGTATAAACTGTGTAAAATTACATGCAAAATAAACTCTGCAGAGGATAAAACAAGTGCGTATATGGTTTCATTGCTTGTACTGTAAAATTAGTGTACTGTAGTCTTAGCACTGGAGGAGAGTATTAGATTTTGTTCCATCTGAGGAACTTGCTTTAGTCAGAAACAGCAGATTAGTAGAATATTTTTCCTGTGCACATTTTTGTTTTACATAGTGATAGATGAATAAAAACAGACTACAGGATTTGCAAGATGGACATATAAATATAGGAAGCATAATAATTAGGGCATTTTTGGAGTCCATTTCTACCTTCTAACAGTGGGTGTGTTCCTGCCTGTCTTGTGAGGCTGGAAAACTTTCCCTTGCGATACCAATGTAAGGACATTTTTTTTTTTTTTCTTCCGCTCTTTGTATTCTGCTGGATTATGAAGAGGAATTCAGCTACTGCCATTTCACCTTCTGTCTAGTCTCACACTCAGATTGCAAGACTTCAACCAAGGTCGCTCCTTACCATTACACACTGAGGCTTACACCATGACTGGTTGAAGCCTCGGACATGTTCCAAGAACCACATGATCTCCAGAGCTGTTTTGCTTGTGTAAACCTCAAATCAGCACTCTTCAATCAAATATGGTAGTTTAGCTCTGTCACAGAAGTAAATTAAGTGGTCCATGGTGACATATCCCTGGGCACAAAGCTCTCCACAGATATTTAGATATTGTGGAAGAACTCTCTTTAAAGAGGTTTTATATTCCTACACTTAAAATATATACTTCCCTGACACCTGAAAAAGTACTGGTAATTCTTGGTAGTTATGGCCCCAGAAATTGTTTCTCCACAGTCTCTCTAACAGTCAGTGAGAACTCGTGTCCTCACCTGCTGGTTTATCTAAAGATTCGTGCTAACTTTTCCTCCATCTTGCATCATGTGTAGTGTATGGTACTTTGTATTGAATAATTCAAGTTCTTCTCTAGACCGGGTTATTCTTATGATAACAGGCAGGCATCCACTAGACTGGCATGTTCTATGGGCAGCGAGTTTTGATTTCCTTGCTGTTTTTTCCTCCTCCCACAATTCAAGCCTTACTGTCCTAAGGTTTATTTTGAAGATGGACAGTGGAGTGGTTATTTCAGCTTGGTGAGTACTTCTGGAAAACAGATTTTAATGGAAAAACTGTTTGACCATTGTGGTTTTTTGTTTTTCTCCTGTGAAATTTGTCTTGCTTGTTACGTTCAATTTAGTAAGGAGTTTGTTAACTATGTGCTCAGGAATGTAGTGTAGCTTGTCCTCTGACAAAAAGAGACCAGATGTATGAACAGTAAGGTACCAGACTAGGTATGCAATTGTATGGTACTTGGACATAATGGAAGGTTGATATTTTTCTGTCAGACACGGTTCTGCTTTCAAATGATGTTTTAAGCAGCTTGAAGAAGTTTTAGTTTCACTTTTTCATTACTTCAGGTTCTTAACTGCCAACTAATGGTTAAAGGAATAACTACCTGTTTTTTTTTTAATTCTCCCTTCTCAGAGCTCAAAAAATAAAAAGTGGTGAAGGGTGAGGGCTAACTGAAAGCACAGCAGAAACTGTTTCCTTCAACTTACGTAAATGTGGATATTCTGTTCTGGATATGTTGAGGTCTGTGATCTGTCTGTCTTCTGCTCCATAATTTAACTTTCTGAGGAATTTAAGTATTTAGCATTTAAGAGTTTCCTCATTGACTAATGTTTCCAAACTGCTCATGTTGTCGTTGTTCGACAACCGATACATAGATGAAGCAGTATTTTATGTATTTTCATACCTTAGGTAGGGTCTGAGTTTCATAAAAATCAGCCTGTAAGTGGCATCTTCCTAACAATGGCAACTTTTTTGCCAAGGAAGACTGCATATACATGTGTGTTCGCGTGTCATAGTATATGGTGCAAGTGTTTTGAAGGGGTTTAGAGTGTGGGTTAGTTGCTGTAATGGAGAGCTGTCCTGTATGCCAAACATGTTGTAACTTTCTTTGATTAACAGATTATTTAGAGTTGTATTCAAATTCCTGAGGAGAGAAATGGAATCTTTCTGCAAGTTTTAAAAAAGAAAATCCAGAAGTTTTGATAAGGCTTGCCTTTATTTATAGAGAATTTTTTTTTTCTTCATGCAATGTTTCCTTTATATAGGCTTTTTCATTTTTGTTTTATCTGAAAATAAGTTGGAGTAATAGTGATAGGCTGACATATGACTGCTTTTATTAAAAATAATTATATAAGTTGTTGGGTAAAAATAACTCCAGTTGAATGCATTAAAAAAATTCTACTTATGCAAAAGTAAAAACAAAAGCTAATGGTGACTCATTAGAAGAGACAAATTATGTTTTTCATGCCTGTGAGTACAATATGTACTCTGTAAATATAAATAACTTTTGGATATCCATGGTAAATTAAAGCCTAAAATGAATTAGGAGAAAATGTAAGAACTTGTAGGCATTGAAGTAGTAGACTTCAGCATAGCTGATGTTTTTGCATTTTTACAAAGTTATTCTGAACCTTGGAAAGAACATCTAATTTAATTGAACTAGTTCTGAAGACTGTCTTCTAAAGTTAAAACAAAGACAGTAATTTCTCAGAATATTACAAGAGGATTAAAACTGATGCAGCACTAATGACCCGTGCCATTTGACTCCAAGATAATTTTCAGCATTGTTGAAAGCTAAGAGGGAACTTCCCCTAAATTTGCTTGTTTCTTCTGACTATGCCCCACAAATCACAATTTAAATGTATAGACTGAGGGCAGTCTATGATAGGATGATGTAAATTTAATGCATTGAATATTTAGTCTTTGCTCAGGGTATGAGATTAATTGCAAAATAAACACTGCATTTCAGAAGAAAGGTATATCTGCAAACACTGAAGAAACAAAGCTGCAAATGCTCTAATGTTATAGTGTTTTCCCTATAATATTTTTTTGTTCTGCTACTTTCTAGTAGTCTGCTTGGGTCTTATAACCATCGTGGTCTATTTACTATTCTCTTTACTGGAGAGAGGGATTGGGGGCAAGCAGCTAGCTGTCCTGCTGTACTAGGTGTGGCTGGGATGGAGTTAATGTTCTTCACAGCAGCTCTATGGTGCTGTGTTGTGGGTTTGAGCCTAAAATGGCATTGATAAAATGTCAATGTTTTGGCTGTTGCTGAAGAGTGCTTGCACAGTGTGAAGGCTTTCTGTTTCCTACTCTGTCCCCACTCACCCCTTGCTGGGAAGTATCTGTGCATCTGCCTGTGGATGGGAAGTCATGAATTGATTCCTATTTCTGCTTTGCTTGCACATGCAGCTTTTGCTTTCCCTGTTAAAGTATTATCTCGACCCACAAGTTTTCTCACCTTCCTTCTGTTTCGTCCCCATCCTGGAGGAGAGGGGAGCGAGCAAGCAGCTTGTGTTTGGCTGTTTGCTGGGATCAACCCACCACCAAAAATTGAGTGAGCCTCAGAAGGAAATAGGCTGGCAAGATGAAAGAAGGTGAAGTCACTTGAAGTCATTTGAAAGTTATTTGAAGGCGAAGGTAGGCTGTGAATCCTGCCTAGCTGCCCTTCACAAAATACTGAGTGCGTCTTGGGTTTACTTGGGTTGTAGAGCAAGATAACTGGACTAGTTTAATTATCCTGCCATTAAAGTATTAGGCTGTATGAACGATCAGACAAAGTGTATGTATTCAGTCTATTTCATGCTAAAAATTCTTGGACCAGTTCTTTTGCAGTAGTAGCACATTATTATCCCTGTAGGAAAGAGCAATGGTGGATCTGCCTGTATCGTAACGTAGTTAAGAGGTGAAAAAAAATTTCTGTGAGCCTGCAGTGGAGAGACGAGTGGGATGCAAAAGAAACAACTCTGCAGACACCCAGATCAGTGCAGAAGGAGGGAGGAGGTGCTCCCAGCACCAGAGCAGAGATTCCCCTGCAGCCCATGGTGCAGTCCATGGTGAGGCAGCTGTGCCCCTGGAGCCATGGAGGGTAATGGTGGGGCAGACATACACCTGCAGCCCTTGGAGGACCCCACACCAGAGCAGGTGAATGCCTGAAGGAGGTTGTGACCCTGTGGGAAGCCCACACTGGAGCAGTCTGTGCCTGCTGTGCCCTATGGAAGGGACCCACCCTGGAGCAGTTTATGAAGAACTGCAACCTGTGGGAAGGACTTGCATCAGAGAAATTCATGGAGGACTGTCTCCCATGGGAGGGATCCCATGATGGAGCAGGGGAGAAGTGTGAGGAGCCCTCCCCCTAGGGAGGAAGGAGCAGCAGAGAATATGTGTGATGAACTGACTGCAACCCCCATTCCCTGTCCTTCTGCACCACCAGCAAGGAGAAGGCAAAGAAATTGGGAATGAAATTTTTGAGCCCAGGAAGAAGGGAGGGGTGGGGAGAAGGCGTTTTTATTATTTTTGTTTCTCATTTTCTTACTCTGATTTGATTGGTAAAACATTAAACTGATTGTTCCCCAACTGGAGTCTGTTTTGCTCATGACTGTAATTGGTGAGTGATCCCTGCCTTTCCTTGTCTCAACCCATGAGGTTTTTACCTTTTTTTCTCCCAATTCTCTTACCCATCCCACTGGGGGAGGCAGGGGAAGAGTAGGCAAGCAGCCACATAGTTTGTATTGCCATCTGGGCATAAACTGCAATGCTGTGGCATGTTTTTTGTCAGACAACAGTAAACCCTGTCTGGCAAAAAAAAAAAAAAAAAAAAAAAAAAAAAAAAAAAAAAAAGGCATGTCTTTAGACTAGCATGAGAAAGCCAATTATGTAAATACATCATGTCCAAAAAGTTAAATGTATTTTTCTGTCCAGGATTGTTTATCTGAAGGAACAAGTGTTGATCACTTCATGAAATGGAGCAGAAGATCTGTGTGGTATAGACAACAGCTTTTGTGCAGAAAACTATTTTTCTAGGGCAAAAAATATTCCAAGATTTCAAATATGGGATTATTTCATGGAAAATATTGGATTATGACAAGTGACCATTTTCACAGAAAGGTATTTGTCAAAAGCCCTGCCAGAACAGTTCTATAAAAATAATACTAAGCAAAATAAATGGCTGATGTTTCATTGGCAGAAAGTCATAGGTAGACGCTCCTGTAAGTAATTAAATACACTGACCTTTAGTATTAACAGCCTTGATGGGTTTCAAGCCATGACATGCTTTGATGCTAGGCATAGCTTTAAACCTGTCTTGTCTGCTTTTGCTTTTTTCTGAACAGAGCTTGTGAATCTTCCTGTTTATTTTGGACAATGTAGGCAGGTGTCTTGTGTGCTTGCTCTCCCTACAGTCCAGCCACCTTTGCAGGACTGTGCTGTGCTCAGTTCTCTATGCCTCAAGCTATTTAATGTCTATTGCTTCAAACCATATGGATCTGAGCAGCCCCCTATTTCTCTGGCTCCCACCACCCAACAAAGTGGGTATGTTGATGCAGGTATTTGCAAGGTTTTTGGCCCATCAGAAGATCTCTTAAGGCCCCATCTCTTGGGTGCTTGTAGAGGAAGGAGACTGCAGCACAAATAAATGTGTTGGCATGTGTTTTGCTTTTCCTTAAAGGTCATGAGAGGCCCAGCTTCTTAGTCCTTACTTCTGCAGATGTTACAGATTCTGTTACCCTAGTTTGGTGGCTCCTTCTCAGGGCTGTCCTTGACCTGAAAGGATTGGTAGTAATGTTTCAGCCATTGCTTTCACAGCAATTACTATAACAGTGCAGATGTAAGCTGCAGTCAGAGATGTGCAAACGAACCATCTTCAGCTTCTTAAATTTGTTACTCCATGTTATCTGATGAGCAATGCTTGCATGTTGCTGGTAGGAAATTTTCTCCGTGAGGAAAAATTGTAAATCGGAGCCATGTCCTTGCATATATTTCGAAGTCTGTTTTCTTTTTGCACCACACATTGCTACCCTGAAAAGCTGGTATGTGGAAGATGACTTGCCCAGGATATGAGAATAGCACTCCATAACTCACCAGGTACAGCTTTTTGCACTGGTAGAAGCAAAACAAAGCATGAAGATATGAAGGACTTGTGAAGACATATCACCTGCTGAAGTTGCTTTGATGGCTAGTGGAAGAGACAGACGTGGGGTGAACTCTGCTGCATGGATTGGTACAATCTCTGCTGAATTGGTACAATCAAATCCAACCTCTTCCAATCTCTTCTAGGGTAGCAAGTCTTATCTGTACCAGTGTACAGATACTGCATGTGCTCCAGGGATTACAGGGACAGTTGAGTTGACTACAGGGGCACAATCACTTCCCTAGTCATGCAGGCCAGGATGCCGTTGGCCTTCTTGGCCACCTGGGCACACTGCTGGCTCATGTTCAGCTGGCTGTCGACCAGCACCCCTAGGTCCCTCTCTGCTGGGCAGCTTTCCAGCCACTCTCCCCTGAGCCTGTAGAGTTGCAAGGGGTTGTTGTGACCAAAGTGCAGGACCCGGCACTTGGCTTTATTGAACCTCATGCAATTGGCCTCAGCCCATCGGTCCAGCCTGTCCAGATCCCTCTGCAAAGCTTTCCTACCCTCAAGGAGATCAACACACCCGCTCAGTTTGGTGTCATCAGCAAACTTACCGAGAGAGCACTCAATCCCGGCATCCAGGTCATTGATAAAGATGTTAAACAGGACAGGCCCCAAAACCCATCCCTGGGGAACACCACTGGTGACTAGCCGACACCTGGACTTACCTCCATTAACCATGACTCTCTGAGATCAGCCATCCAGCCAGTTTTTTATCCAGCAAAGGGTGTTCCTGTCTAAGCCATGAGCCAGTAGCTTTTCTAGGAGAATGCTGTGGGACACGGTGTTGAAGGCCTTGCTAAAGTCACCTGGTCATAGAAGGAGATCAGGTTGGTCGTGAAACATCAAGCATACAACACACACACACGCACGCAAAATTCACTGTTTCTTAGGTCTTTCCCAGTTCGTGCTGGAATCAATTAGGTGCTCATCCTGTCTTTTAGAGTGATCATTGATAGCAGAAGATGCAAGCAGCCAGCAGCAGGTATCTATGTGATAATCCTGCTATGGGGAAGCCAGGGTTGCTTGGGGATGGACTGTGCATGGTAGAGGAATCTGTGTGGAGCAGGGAGGGAATAAGTATCCAGATATATCTGGTATGTATCTGCAGTGAAGCTGTTTCTCTTGCTTTTAAATCTTCTGTTGATAAAACTCATGGTCGCAGAAACTTGAGCAATTGGGCTTTATGTTTTTAACACACATTCTGCAGTACTTTGTATACACTTATGCGCAGTACTTTGTACACAACTATGTGTCTTTTCTGCACCTCTGTGTTGAGTCATTGACAACAGCAACCTACTGCTGCACGATATTTCTGCAAATTTTACTGCTTAATTAACCAAGTGATGTGTAGTGATACTACATGATGGGTTTCTGGAAGTGTTACTTAAAAGGCCTGAACCTCTTAGAAGTGGTAATAAAGTGGTAGTAGGCTTCAGAAAGATAAATGCACTGCAAATGGTTTGGTATCTCTGCAAGTCTGTATCTACAACGATGATTTGTATCAGAGAAGTAGTATGCTGTTTTGAAGTGAGTCCTCTGATCGTCTCCACTTAACATTTGCTAACTCACTTCCCAGAGCAGTTTTGAGACAAAAAAAGTAGTTTCTTTAGAGGTGGAACTAAACAACAGTTTCTTTCCCAAAAGCACTCTGAATGTCCCTTGGTATGTAATCTGCTTAGATCCCAATGTTTCCATGCGTGGCCTCCATTCACTGCAAGAATTTCCTACATGTATCTAATAAATCTTCCTATCAGGAATCTTCAAATTACACGTGGAGGTAAGATTTTACAGCACAGGAGATGAGACTGCATCTAATCCGCAGTATGCTGCCCAAACCACATGTAATAGTGTGAGGAGCTCAGCGGCAGCCACTATAATCTGTTCCTAAAATATTTACTAATATAGATGTAGCATAACAGGCCAGTACTATTATTTCTAAATTTGGCTTTACTACTGTCAATCCGTATTCCTTGTCTTAAGCCCTGTTCTTTATGTAACACTACAAACCAAATTAAAAATACAGAAATGTTTCTGAAAATGTTTACACAGAACTGATGTTGTGAATCTACTATTATTTTTACAGCTATCTTAATGTAGCTGTTATGGCTTAATAACAGCCTTTAGTCATTGTTTTTCTGCCTGCTAAGGCAAATAATGTGCTTGTCTAATGTAACAGAAACTGCAGTCAGTAGTGAAATATTTAATATCTAATTTGCTAAACCTTATTTTGCACTTTTTCATCTGAAATGCAGATTTAGAAATTGAAGTAGTATATGTAATATTTCAGTGCACAAAATCATTACCAAAAGAATATTTGGATTGCAGTTGTAGTTGGTTTCAGAGGCTTTTTTAGCTGAGACTAATTTGTCCTCATGTGTCTGAAGATTTTTAAAAGTTAACAGGTTTTATTTGGGGAGGAGAGAGGGTGGGTATTGAGGTTTTTGGGTTTTTTTGATGTAGCAGGACATAGTGAAAGTTGACTCCTCCCCACTCCCCAAAGACTTGTGATTTCATTTCCAGTCTGCCACACCTGCGGGTTGCCATTCCCACTGGTACAGCCATAATCTCAAAATCAGGAATTAGTTCTCAGCCCTCCTTGAGTTTGGTGCTTCCTTTAGCCACAAACAGTATGTTCACATAAAAGATCATGGGGGATGATTTGTGTCCCTGACAAAAGCACAGAAGTAGAAGTGATATTGGCCCACTTTACAGGTAGGGATCTGTCACATGGAAGGTGTATTTCAGGAAATAAGTTACAGTACTTTGCTGATAGAAGGATTCACTGCTTCCAGATCTTGCATTGCATTTCTCTTATTAAATTATTCCTTCTTTAATTGCAGTCAGGAAGAGTCCACCTGTGAGTTAGATGGGATGAATACTGCCCTTGGTGCCCTTTACATATTTCGTTTATTTTCTGCTGCATTTTATCCTTGCCCTGTAATGCTGCATGCTCTGGCAAATGGAGCAATTGAGGAGGGTTTCATGTCATACGTTAAAAGTACATCAACGGTATAAAACTGTGTCCATGGAAGGTCATGCTGTGCTTTTCACCATGTCAGCCCTCTTTGCAGCAGCTCCTCAGTTGGAGTTTCAGAACCAGTTGGTTCCTGCCCAGCTAGCCGTGCACAGCCATTCTTAGATCCAGAGATGAGTAAAAGTGTATTATTTCTGGAGTAGGCAATGAGACCTTCAGGTGCTCCCCATATCCAGTCATTGGAAGTGTAGATTGCCCAGGTGTCAAGTGTCTGCAGGATGAGAATTATCCCAGAATGAGAGCACTGTTATGAACTCACAGGAAAAACAAACATTCTCCCTCACCCTTGTTGGCAACAGACAGGTGAGAAGAAATACAGGTATGTTTTCTGGTGTTGCAATATTCTGCCAGGTTTAAGTATTTGGAAGGAAAATAGCATCCCAGCACAAAGGGGTCACCAAGGTGGTGCTAGGCACTGTCGTCCCGCTGTCCCAGCCCATTCCAGCTGCAGGCAGTGCAGTGGGTCATGGCAGAAGAGAGCACAGGGTGTTTCCAAGGCACTGTAAGCTTTGTCTTCTCTTCCCTGGCCTTGCCTTGGCACAGCTTGAATCTGGTGCAGGGGCAACAAGTTGGTATTCTATGTGGCCAGCACATGTGATCTTCAGTAACTCCAGGGAGGCTGTGATGTACACCAGTAAATATAAAGCCATTCTTATTCAAAAGATGTGTTTGCTTGCATATACTGGGAGTGATATATAGCTAGTGTGTTCTCTGGCACTGCATATGAGACCTTGCTTGATTTCATTTTTCTGTGTGAGTACACTAAATGTGCCTACTGTAGATATTCATGCACTGTGTTGAAACAAAATATACTTTTACGTCTAGATATTAGTTAACATAAGTAAGAATTAATTTCATTTCAATTATAAATTTAATCATCAAGGTTATGCAAACAACTTTGTTAATCCAGAGCCTATGTAAATGGTTGTAGCCCTGTGCCAAGCACTAAAATCAAGATTATGGAAGAACCTGCGAGAGGAAAAGTTAATATTATTTTTCATTGGAAAACCTCACACAGAGGGCAGTACCGTGATGGTTACCGTGGTCCCATGAATCTGCTGCTTGGCAGTAGATTGAATTGGCTGAATAACAGCAGTTCAATAATTCATGCTTATTGTTACTGTAAGGAATCTCAGGCACAAAATTCTACAGCAGTGTCAGGTTCTGGCCTTGCTAAGGATAGATTACAACATAGTACTTAGGAAGTACTGCCTTCAAAAGTATTTGTTGCTTATACAGTAATCCATTTTAAGAGGGCTAAGCAAAAGTATTAAAGCTGTCATTCTCATTCCAGTCCTCCAGGAAAAGTCATCCTTCAGTTTTCATAAAAATCCAGCAATAACTAAAATGGATTTCTCTGTCTAAACAGAGCTCGGTGTCTCCTTTCTGGGTGAATAACTGAATTTATTGGGTTATTCAGCACACCAATAATGTACAAATATTTAAAGATCATGTTAACAGTTTTTATCTTTTGATACCAAAGTAAAACACAATGTTTTGTAATATTGAAACACTTCATTTGACCTAAAATAGTGAGATAGATTTGAAACAGCTGAAGAACAGAACAGAACTGATGGACTAGTTTTGCCGAGGGTCCGGTTGTGGTTCTTAGAGATCTCAGTGTTAATGTGATTTGGACCTAGGTGTAAAATGACTGCCCTCTTACAGAGCAATGGTGAGGTTGGTGTGAAACACCCAAATGCTTGTTGGTTCAGAAAAACATTGTGAATCTCTGCCTTAGTGATGAGTACATCCTTGTGGGAGATGAGCTATCTGGAGTACGATTTCTAGTCCAGCAAAGCAGCTGTTAATGTAGTGGGGCAGCCCCTGCACCTGAGGCATCTCTTTCTGTGAGTCGGGGTTACCTGTTGGAGAAGCAAGCTGCCAAGGTTGTGCCTCAGGTGCAGAGCAAGAGGAAAGCTGGGCTTCTTACCCTCCCGTGGCCTCGGCCACACATTTGGCTTCCAGCTGACCCAGATGGACTCGCAGGTGTATCTAGTTTACATCTGTGACTTCTCAATGCCATGACCTGACCTGCAAGTGATACTTAAGCATTGGTTTTATCCTGTGATCTGTAATACCTGGCCAACCTTTCCCCACCCCCCTGCAAGCAGGGTTTTCTCCACAAAAATGTGTGTTTCTAAGTGTATGTGTGGCATATGTATGTGCACACAAATACGTATCTCTAATTCATTGATTTGAGTGCAAGAACCTTGCACTGATATTTATTAGATTCCATCCTTTTTAGGGTCAGCACAGCTTATTTTTTCGTGCCTGAACAGACATAACACAAAGAAATTCTGATTTACGCATGAAATTCCTGGAACTTTCTGCAAAATAAATCAATAATAAAAGCTTTCTTAACATGTGATCAATCAGGCTATTTACAAAGACTTTTTCAGGAACAGGATGAAAGGATGATCTTTCTCTTAGGGAATTCTACTAATAAGCCTTTTTATAGGCTCTACACTCATTAGGGAAAATAAGCGAACATCAAATACCACATGCCCATATATTTCTTTCACATTGAGTGTATTTATTTAAATATTAAGTGAAACTGTTGTCCTGACAACTTCCTAAAGCAGCCACTGAGTCTGTGTAATCTTGAATGCTCTAGCTTAAATAGTTTAAAAGCAAATTGTTTGTTCAGTGCTTTCTTTTGAGTCTGTCATTGAACTAGCTTCCCTTAAGCAAGCGTAGTTCATCGGGAAAGTTCTGGGGTCACAAATTCTAGGTCAGTGGGAATTATTATATTTCCTCCTTAAGGCTGTGGTTTTGTCTTTGTAATTGCAGAGGTGTAATTACCATAACTCTGATACCTTAGGATCAGAATTACTTGAAATAGAAGGCAGGATTCAAGACTCAGTATACTAAATTTACAGAAGTGTTTTGATATTGTAAATTAATGCTAAAATTCTGCCTACCTTGTGGAACTGCATATGAATTATGAATATTCCTACAGATCTTGAGATATATATATCAGTCAAAAATAATAATGATCACCTAATAAGAGCTGATAATGACTGGCAAACTATTGCATCTTTCTGATTACTTTGCCTTCACCATTCTTAGTACTTTTGCTGTATCACCACTCTGCTGTGTTGTGATTTACCTAGTTGCTTTACTGCAAGCTCTCTCAACAAGCTCTGTCCACAGAAGTGTTGTGCCTGTGTCTTGTGATGTTTGGTAACTGTTACAGCTGACTTCCCTGAGTCTGTGCTGTGGTGTGTTTTGGCTGTAGGATCTTTGCACGCTCAGATAGTTACTTTCAGGAACGGCCGTGACTTGGACATTGCTTTTAGCACAATGCAGCCTTGGCCTAAAGAATTTTGTCTTGCTTTCTCATCTGATAATTGCTTCAGAGAGGAAAGAGGAGAGAGAGACACAGGATCATGCTGAAGTGAATATGCAAAATGAAGAAGCCTACATGTGGTATAAGCCACTGCAAAATGATTCATGTGTTACTTGCTGCATGTCCGTGAAGTGCTGATGTGCCCCACGACTTCTCTTTGTCCAGTCTAGAAAGCAATTTAAGCATTTGCTTAACTGAGGGGTGCCAGTGAGAGAAAAGTTGGGTATATGTTGTATGCTTTTTATTTTGTTTTCCTTTTTTTTCAGGACTGGAGAGCTCAGTACCGTATAGAATTGATGTACAGATATTCAACAGATCACTCTGGCTTACATTAAATCACACTGGGCATCCTACATCTTGTCTTTTGAAAAACAAAACAAAACAAACTGCAATTACTATGTAGGGAACGCTGCAAAATCTCATTTAAGGTCAATGAAAACAGTCATGGTAGTGCCAGTGAGTGCCAAATCCAATCCATGCCATTTATTTTCTGGCTCCCTTTTGCTTACAGTTTGTAAATTATAAATACGTTTTTCCCCTTAATTGTTGTCAAGTGCAAACCTTTTTGTGGTCTCCTGATTTATATATATATATATTTATATATATGACATTTTTGACTGTGGTGTTTATGATGAGATTTAAACACATTTCAAATATCAAGCCTATTTTTATATTATGCTGCTTGAACTACAGTTGTGCTATGGGATGGGGTGGGGAGGAATAAAATTATGGGTTCCTCTTGAAGTAGAAATAACTATTTGTTTTCAATAAGAGATCTTTTGATAATTTACTCTTGACTTCACTACGTAATTTATCTCATCTTCTCACATTAATTTGGTTTTAATTTTTTTTCCTTGCCTTCTGAGGTTTTCTAGCTTCAATATCAACTCTGAGATGGTTGCATTGATGGGCTACAAAATTTAGCATTTTGAACTAAAAGAGAATAGAGTTTAAACACTTGAGCTAACAAGCAATATAAGTTTCACATAATAAACTAGGAATCCAACTTTCCAGTGCCTTGATATAAGATGCTGGAAATTGATTATTTAGTTCATCTACTCCATGTCCCTGCTAGGCCCCAATAGTTCCATAATGCAAAACTTTTCTTTTAGTGATTTGCAGAGTCTTCAGAAGGGGTTAAATATTGGTACTTCCATTTTTTTTCCTTGAGATACAATTTACAGGTTTATATGTACTGTTGACAGTAAGGTTTTTTTGTTATATCAGCCTCTATTTCCCTCTATTTTTTTTCTTTTTTTAAGAGCTGTTTAGTTCTTTCCTCAAATGTGACCAGTACATCTCCCTGAATCCTAATTTAAAGGTTAGTCTGTGTACACTTATCAATGTTATTACATGCTAACAAGACATTCTCAGAGCACGTTGTTTATCTCATATGCAGCCTGTTGGTGTGCTCTCAGAGTAAGCTATGCTGGTCGGAATTAGCAATCCTTGTAGGCCCAACATACAGTTATGTTATTTAATATAGAGTCAAGTTATTACTTTCCCTACTTCAATGACTTTGAGAACTTAATACGCTACTTACTACAAGCACGGAGAGATTAGAGAAATTAAAAGAGAAAAGGAAAAGAGGAAAAAAAAATAGAGTAATTGGAAACATTAACATTTCCCCAGTACTGAGCTCCTGAACTGCACCTAGGTCTGTGTTTTGGTAGGCAAGTGTCTCAATGCAGACCATGACAGCTTCATCATGAACTTGTGCCTGAAACAGAGATGGACATTCAAAGTACTCCAGCATGATGAATGTTAACTTTGGCAGATCAGCTGGAGTTGCGATCTTTTCTCTTTCATTAATAACTCCATACCTTGTACAACTTCCTGCTACTTTCCATACTGCCTCTTCTGTTCTTTCTTCCGTTTTTTTTCATCCACCCTATTCCCTTCTTGTGCACGCGTGTTTCTCTGTTTCTACCTGTGCCTGAGCCAAATTTCTTTGATTGTGCACCAAAACAAAGGGAGGCGATGCCCAAACAGTGCTAATAGTTGTGAGAATGTCCACCAAGGCACCAAACCTGCCGAGACTGACCAGGTGATAGTCTAGACTAGATGGTTGCAAGAAGCAGTTTTAGCTGAACCACACAGTGTGCACTTTCATGGATGACAGATCATATTTTACCTTGATATATATAAAGTAGGCATTTTCCTCTTTACTAGTCTGTTGTGTTTTTCTGTATTGGTAGCAACATGGCACAAATCAATTGATTCAGTAAGAACACTGTTTCTTTCTTCTTTACTAAGAAAGATAACGATGTTCAAGGATACTGAATATCCACTCTCTAGCAACCTACATCTGATAGCTTTTATTAAATTTATCGTGTGCAGGTGTCAAATATCAAAATCAAATTGTTGTGCTATAATTTTATTTTTCCTCTAGTGTATTTTAATTCTTCTCCTCTATTGTATTCTAATTAATAGGTTATCAAACTTTTATTAAGGGCTGCTTGTTCTGTTTGCTATGAAATAACATATTACCTGATCTTTGTTCTTGAACCTTGTATAATGTTACATGTTGCAAGATAGCATCAAGAGAATTGTATGTGTACTCAGAAGAATGTAAACATGTCTACAAGCTATAACTTTTAAAATATTCTTGTTTTCATTAACTTACAAGTGTCTGGGCGACAGCACTTTTCAAGTCACATATATGATGTATCCACCTCCAACACTTTATTGGTTAAATAGCATAGATGATTAATTTGATTTTGAACAATTAGTATTTAATATAAAGCCCATCTCAGTTTAAGTTCTTTTGTATAATCTGATGCCTTAACTCTTCGCTGTTGATATACAAATATTTTTAAAGCTTTAGTACTCAAAAACAGACCAGATTTTTTCTTTATTTAATAATGGTCTCTAAATATTTGTAGCTTTTATTTTTGTTGAAGGCAGTCTGAAAAAGTGTAACTGTCTCATTCCTAGGTACTTGAATCCTTCAAATGTTAACTATTCCATTAACGCACACCTACTCTCTTTTCCATACTTTGCTTTTTACTCAGTTCTTGGTTAAATGTCCTTCCCTGTTAGTTCCTGAGCAATCACCGATGATGTTACAATTTTCTGAGATATTTAGTTGGTTGGAGTTATGTCTAGCATTTAAAGCATCTGTCCTAGATTCTGGGCTTTTCTGGTATGCCCTGTGATTAAGCTAATGAATATATATAAGAATGAGCAAAAAAACAGCCTGTTCCCTGTTGCTGGTTTTTTAGTATCAGCTCTTGCCTTTTAAGTCATTTTTCCATTTCTGTGACCCAAGGGAAGAGATGAGTTTTGCAGCTTGCTCTGGAAGGTCAGTGGCCTGAGGCTGCTCCAAGGAATGAGGGAAATGAGCCCAGCACTGTGGCTGCCTGTGTGGCAAACCCTACTTACAGCTGTTTGCACATTCGGAAGGTTCCTGTGCCTTTGACCACTGCTGGAGTTGAGGGGGTTTTTCCGATCACAACAAACAGCTTAGGTAGGGTAGCTTTCCCTGTAAACCTCTAGGCAGTAAATGCATCTCCCAGAAGACTGGTGTCATTTTCACAGAGAGAAAAAAAAATACCCCTAATGACTGTCCTTTTGCATTATTTTTGTCATTCAATTAAATTTATTGTGTTGAAGTTTCATTTTGTGTTGAAATCAGCTTAACCTTAGATTGAAGTACTGATTACGTAAAAAACCACCTAGAAACAGTCCTGACCCCATCATCAGCACACGTCTTCTCTCTTGCTTAAACGATTGCTACATTGTTGAATTTTGGCAAACAATTTCGTGCCCTGGTGTATTTATGCTTGACAATGAGTGCTTGAAGTTGTCTATTACAGTGCAGCAGAGAGGACTGCCAGACAAATTTTGAATTGGTTTGAATGTTATTTTTCAGTGGGTTTTGTTAAATGGTAAGATTTTGAAGAACAGTTCAGAAGAAATGTAGGTGTAGGCAAATATCAGCTCCCGTGGCTCAGGTGTTCATTTTTGCCCGCTCAGCAAGAGTCTTTTGACAGCTCTCTAGACTCTGCCTGTGTATTATCAGCAGGAGTACTGAAGGGACCGGTTAGAGCAGTAAAACTATGTTAACTCAATCTATATTTGACTGAAATTTTTGCAGACCTTTAAAACCTTTACAACTTTATGCCATCTATTATGTCTGCTCACTTACTGAAATCTATTCTGATTGATAAAAGGGACGGTAAATTTCTCAGGAATAGGTTTTAGCTTGCTTGCTTTACTTACCATAAATCTCCACAGGCTAGTGGTGGAGAGAAGCAGATCTATTGCCCATTAAACTGATAGGGAAGGAATCAACACTTTGTTAAGCATCAGACAATATTGGTAGATAAGTAAGTTGAAGTGTGTTGTGACTTTAAGGAAAGAGGGGAGGTATCATAAAGATGTATGTGCTTTTGAATAGCTTGACTTTCTTCTTTGCTTCTCCAGTGGCTTTAATTTCCAGTTGATGCTGTCTGCTTCAGAGAGAGACTACCCAATTCCCACACATAAGCACAACTGAATAATCAAAAAGTCATATTTTGTCATATTTTAGTCAGTGGAAGGTGTCCCGGCCCACGGCAGGTCCTTTCCAACCCAAACCATTCTATGATTCTATATTAATCTGCCATTGTTTTGCTTTTGTAAAGGCTGTTGTATATCCAGGCCTAATAAAAGAGTGTAAAGCATTTAAAAATAAACTTCTTTTCTCACAAATTTAGGCAATCAAAGCAGTCTCTGAAAATTTCCCAGTTGTACAGTATGTTAGGGAAGGCTGTATTTGAGCTTAGTGTCAGACATCTAGTTGAAGGAAAACAGTGAACTGGTAAATAACAAAATAAAATATTCAAATATCAGATGAAAAGGGTGTGTCAAAAGGGTATGAATTGGCTAGATTTAGATCTTACAGTTTTGGAAAGCATATTGGATTTTTACAAATGTTTGTCATGTGAATATTAATGAGCACAAGTAATCAGAATGATTTTCAATCAAGGTGGAAAGTTATGGCAACACTGTGACTTCAGTACATATGCTGGCTTGAAAAAAAAAGAGAACAAGTTGGATGCAAGAAATGCCCTATAAGCATATAAAATAAATTAGCATGGTCTGTAAAGAGGCAGACTTGATCTTCCCAATGAAAACTATAGACAGAAAATGTGACCTTCCCTCCAAGTTCAGGCTCACTATTCTTTTAGAAAGCCCAGAGAAAAAGACATCTATTTTCAGGACAGAAAATATTTGCATTGTAAAGATTGCCGCAATGTTGTTAAAGCATTAGAATAATCTCTCTCTGTCTCTCTCTTTTTTTTTTTTAATCTTCTTATACATGCTCTTTTTACACTACACATTTTGAAGTTTCACGCAGTTTTAATTCTGGTGAGAGTTATTTAAAAAGTTATGTCTTAAGGTTTGGGGTTTTTTTCCTTCCTTATGTTTGCAGAGTTTCTTCTTTACTTTCTAAGAGGGGGTGGTGGTGGTTAGGATTTCTTTTCACTTCATTACCAGTGGGGAAACTGGCATCTGAAAAGTCAGAATAGTATTTGTTTCCAATGTGATCATCTGTTCCTGCTGTTTATGTTTCACCTGGATACCTAATCCTTTTAGCGGTGCAGAAGATTATGAAGCTACAGACAAGAGATTACAGCTCCAGGTGAGGGATAAGCAACTGATCAAATGAATGGAGGAGAAAGAGAGATTGTTTCAATGCAAATATCCCCTACTAATTAGGGCTAGGAAGAAGAACAGAGAGGAAATATGATTAGGATTTTCTTTGTCTCTCTCAGTAGGAATTTTTTTCCCCCCAAGAAGAATGCTTTAAAGTTTTCATAAGGAATTAAAACACCTTTTAAAATGCAATTCTTCAGCTGTACAGTTAGTTCCACACTCTTGTGTCGGCTTTGTGGATGTTCTTCCTCTCACTTATTATATATATGTTTTTTTTAATCTTCCTTTGTATCAGAATTTCACAGAGTCAAGAACTAAACATCAAGAGGACGTACATCTGTCAAGTGTGTCTGGTCAGTGTTTTCCATGGCTTTGCTTACAGAAATAGACATCACCAGTTCATTTTGCAGTTAGCATCACATATATTTGAGTGATATATATCCTGGCAAACACCAAGTGAGGTAACAATGCAGCAAAAAATCTTCCTCACTGCAGTGTCACCCTTTTCAGACATGAAAATATTTGAGCCCACAGAAACAGCCACTGCAGTCAGGTCCTTAGTATGTTCAACACTTTTCTGAGTGTATTCTGTGCTCTGAGTTGTCCACCAAAAAGCTTTCATATCTTGTAAAAAGCAAAGAGGCAATAAAGATCCTAATTAGCTAAATAATACTAGAGCTACTCTTTTTTCCCCTATCCTATCTACTGAGAGCAGCATATCAGAACAGACACAGTTTTCCACTGATCTTTCTTGGCATCTCTGGGTGCCACTGCAATTCAAATATTTGCATTTTTTTCTCAATCAACTAGTAGTCTGTCTTCCCTTCCCATTTTCTTTGCAAAGAGTTGTGACGACAATTGGAAATTACTGGATTTTACTTAATCCAATTTGCAAATAGCAGCAAACTAGAAAATGCATGCTTAATTTTATGTTAGCATGAGTTGGTATGTGGTCTTCTGCAAAGCAGTCGCCTACTCTTTTTTCCTATATGGCAGGTTTTGTTTTTCTGCTTTTCAGAAAACTGTAACAGAAAGGGGAAAATCCCTCCACATTAATGCAAATACCAGATAGAGGGTGACATGGCTTGTCCAGCCTTCCACTGTTTGACTGGTACAATTGAGAAGAAAATCCAGTTACCTGTTCTGACTGCATGCCCTAAACCCTAGACCGTGCTGCTTTCAGTGGTACCAGACCATATCTCTGTGCTTTTCATTTATTATTTTTTTAAATCCAACAAACCATGGCTCAGAGAGAGTAGGTGGGCTAAGTGAACAGAGAAGGGAATGATTTATTGTGAGAGCTCTGCTGTACACTCAGTAAACCTCATAAATTGTTTCCCAATCAATGTGTATATGCAAGACTCAGTTAAATGTAGGCAATTAAAAGCTCTGTCACAAAACTGACCAAAAAAACCCTTCTCTAACTGTGGAGACATTCCTTCTGAAAAGGAATTGCTAGTTCCCAAATGTGCTTGGGTTTAAAACAGAGACTTGCTAAGCATTGTCATAATATGTTTTAGTCTGTCAATTTACTTGTGGTAGGCATGCTGTTTGACAATCCTGTTCTCCTAGTCAAGCTAATAATAAAATTCTGTTGTGTTCTGCAGAAAAAAAAACAGAACAGAGAAAAGAAATGCAAATTTTGCCTTTATGGATGATTTAAGTTTTGCCACCTATCTGAGCACTGTTGTAAAGGTGTAAAAATGTGAACTCTAAATATACTAGAGACTACATGATAGTAGAGAAAGTAATAATTTGCAATATAATTATATAATTAGGTAGCCCATGCGTGCTAATATATTTGTCCTTGAAAAAAAACGTGTATGCTAACACTTCAGTCGGTATTTCAATTTGAGAGTTGCTCTATTATATAATAATCAAATTCATTAACAAAGGTATCTGCAGTATGTAACTGATTGACTGTTGCACAATGCTAGCCTTTTCCAGCTTTTGAAGTCAGACAGTATTTATAGCAAATAAGTGCTGCTAGGGACTTTTAAGTTGTAATTAATAATTATTATGTCTCATCATTTAAAAGGCTTATCCCATCAATATGTTGCTTCAGTTTATTGCCTGGGAGTCTTGCAATAATTAAAATGGTGGAAAGTAAATTAAGTTCTACATCACAGAGATATTAGTGGGGAACAGATATGTCTTGTACAATTAACAACAAAGAACTCAAGTGTTTCTTTAAAAATAAGAGCTAAGCTTCTATGGAGATATGTGAAAGACTTAAAACAGTTCTAAATCAAAATTACATCTATCAAATCTAATTATGAAAGATTGTGCGTTACAGTAATAATTTGTAGGTTTCAGATAGCATTACAGTAATAATTTGTAGGTTTCAGATAGCACTAGTACATAAGCAGCAGCTCTCACAATGCTTTGCAAGTGGGAAAGGAGCAAAGCAAAGAACTGACTTTTCCAAGGTCACGGCTGATGGCAATACTGCAAGTAGATGACCAAAATCAAGCCCCTTTTTGAACAAAAAGGCATCTGTGCTTTGATCTCTGTCATCTACTGATGCTGACTTCTGGTACCTCTCTATCCCTCCTGTTAAGCACATGTGAGCCCAACTGTTTCTCATCACTTTAGCTGGCATGGTAGCACAGCTGGTCACAACCTCTGCTAGTTCAAAGTACAAGGTTTGGGAATAACTTTGGTATGATCAGTGAAGCTGATTTTTCCACCAGCTGAGACTTAGGCCCCAAAGTTGTGCGTTGGCTGACAGAGATTTTTCCTGCTGTTGGGTAGAAGCCCATGTTGGGGACCCTGCTGGTGGCCTTCTTCCATGCTCAGGTGCTCCTGACCCCTCTAATGAACAGCAGCCGCAAAGCCTCTCTGTTCATCTGCATCTCAGCCTGGAGACGGACGGTCCTTTTTGACATGAAAATGTCTCTCCAGCTAGATTAATCTCAGTTATCTTTATGCATTTACTGTTAGGAGAAAACCATCACACTTCAGAAGGTGGAAAACAGGTCACTGTGCCTGTGTGGTAGTTTCTTCTGGTGAGATGGTATTTCCTCAGTAATATTGAACAGTTCATCTGCTAATTTTATGTTTCACTTTTGTCGTTCTAAGCCTTATGTTACATGAGTACTGATAATACTAGTTGCTGTTTCTTCTTCACAGGCTTCCTAATAGTAATTTAATTTGCTGTACCACTTAAGCTATCAGTCCCCCATGCAGAGACAAATAAAGAGACAACACAAAGCTCCTTGAGGGAGTTTTCAAAGTTTACCTTATACTGGTCTTTTGGAAGCTAGAGTACCTGCTCATCAAAGGTGAGCATTTTTTTCCCCCCAGTATTTTGTGTCTTAACATGTTTAAATGTTTTTCAATATTTAATTTCTCTAACTTCAGGGAAGTACCAGTGAGGTTGGAGAGACCTCTGGCATGCAGCCTGAGAACCCAACATCCTGGCCATTCACTGGTTTTTCTATTATTTTTCCCACTTTATAACATGATGTACAGAATCCACTATCTTCTGGCAAACAGTTGATTGTAGAAACATGTATTGATAGTACCCCTGCATATTTCTTTTCACTCTGTCCCTTGGGTTTCTACATGAGCATGGGTAGCTTATGTAAGATGGCTGAGAAAATTACTATTATCAGCTGTAGAGGATAACTAACTTCAGTGTAAATCAACAACTATTTCCATTTATACTGCACTTCTGTGCTGTAAACTATGGTGGTTCAAGGTCTGCTTGGTGATCAGCTAAAACATCTTTGCTGCAATGGCAGGGCAAAACTTTAACTTTGTGAGCTATCCAAACTGAAGCATCCTGCTTTTAATTATACCCCTTTGTGTTACTCTTATTATATTCTTTACTGAGTAAATCTATGTTACTTTTCTCTCCTTAATGCTGCATTCATTACAGAATTAGTGTGGTTATTTGAGCAGTAACATATGAGATTATTGTGACTTCTTCTGGGATGGTGGGACATGGGCAGAATATAGCATGAGTTTTCTGTCCAGCAACATTTAGTATTGCGAGGAAGCAGACATTAACGTTACTTGCTGTTGCTGACTGTCGTGCTGTATATGTCTGGCACCTTGGAGAAATTGTTTTGGATTAGAGATGGCACTGAGAATGCAAAGGAAAAATGGTACTTTGTCATATGGTAAGAGAGTGCCTCACGACAGCCCTTTGAACCAGTTCATTTGTTCTAGTCACTGGCTGAGAATAGTATGACTTTATCTGGTACACACAGGCATTAAGAAGAAAAACAAACAAACAAAAAAAGCCTATTTATGCTCAAGGTTGTGCAGGTTTGGTCTGTGGGCCAGTTTTTCAATGTCCAAATTATATTATGAACACTTGTTTATCCATGCAGTTATCTGTTCACCTGTGTGCTTGCTCTGGTTTACCAGAAATTGTGGTCACTCTCTATATAAACCTAGACACACAATTGTTTTATTCTTCTGCAACATGCTTATTTTTGTTTTGTTTCTCCAAGTGGCCTATTGTACACTGAGTAGCTTAAACTTCCATTATCTGTGAATAGCAGCAGTTATTTATATAGATGAAATCATTGTATTTGCCTTACTGGCAGTGTAGTGGGTGGAAAATCTAATGGCCTAGTTTGCTGGAGCATTTTGGCATTCACTTTTAGCATCATGGGGCCTGTATCATCCATTAGCTTTTACTAGCTAGTACTATCAGTATTTGTTCTGGATCTTAAATATCTCAGTTTTACTTAGGAAATATAAGATGAAACTAACAGGAGCATTTGGGTGTTCTGATTTGATTTTTTTTTTTTCAGAAGAAAAAGAAACAAACTGATTTTTGAATTTTGTAGTTAATTAACAAAATCCCCTCAGCTAGTTGTTTGACCTGATGTCAAAAAAAAAGTCATGATGGTTTGTTAAAGGGTGAGTAGGATGATTTGTTTGTATAGAAGAGACAAGATATACCTGCTTATTGAGCATCTAATTTTCTTTCTTAGATAAATAGCAGAGGTCACCATAATTATCCATTTTCGCTCTATGAACATTTTTTACAGTAGACAGGAAGCTTTTGTCCGCTTAAGAAACAACATATCGAGATTTAGATATGTATTTCTGTTCCGTATTACCAAAACAACTCAGGTTTAAGAGTTTTCTTATGTGCATTTTACCTTTTATCTGTGAACAGCTAATAGTGAAATAGAACCATGGATGTCATTCATTTTGCAGGAAAAAAGTCCCATATTTTTAATTCGTCTTCTGTTTATGCTGTATTTTCCTGAAGGTGTCTGCATGAATCTATAACCTCCTCCTTGCAATCCTGTTTGCTACAGTGTGTTCAGCCATCCAGTCATTCCCTGCTACTGTTACAAGAGGTAACAGGCACTAAGTGGGTGTTCTCCAGACTCTTAGGGGAAAAAAAGAATATAAAGAAATTATGGATAATGTGTTTTTTTGGGGATTTTTTCCATTATTTTCCATAGTTTTCCATAAATATAGATGTTGTAAAAAGTGATATCTTTACTTTTGAAATATTTGTATTGTGCTGATGGAGTATGATGGTATTTAGGGCTGTGTTTCATTAACCATTCTCATCTCAATTGTTCACAGCTTCCTCAGCCAGATACCTTTTGGTTTGCTGTGTTCCATGCTTGGCTTCAGATCAGAAATGATATTTCTGAGAGTAAAGGAAATTTAGTCAACTTTGGATCTCTCCGTATGTTTTGAATCAGGAGACCTGTCAATACACTATTTAATGAATAATGTAGTCTTTTATTTTTAGATCTTAAGAAAAAGCAAGACAGATGTGATTCCAGTACATTTTGTAGGTTTAAGTTCTGAACATGTTTGTTTTTTACTTGTTTTCTTTGTTAATTAATGCCAGCCTGCTGCCATTTTTCATATTCTGAAATGGATTTGCAAATGGGTTAGAGAAGTATTTCTCTTACCAGATTTTTAGACCTCTGGTCTAATCTAGACCTCTACCTTCAACGGAGATCAATCATACTCTGAATAAACCTACGTTTCTGTGATGACTACAATGAAAGTCTAGCTGACTAGCTCTCACATATCCATCTATGTTATAGATGTCTGTAGGCAGCCAGTTGACTCTTAATCTGACTTCAGGGAAGTAAAGCACTGAAACTTTGTTCACCCCACTTAATCAGTGTGCATGAAGAGTCATCTTTTCATTTTAATTCACACTTAGAAAACACTCCAAGGAACACTAATGGTATATATGCATGCATATGTGTGTGTGTATATATAACGTAAACTATATGTGTGTGTATATATATATATATATATGTAACAGAAGTGTGGGTCCAGGTTGCTTTTAAGCAAAAATTTCATCTAGGAATAACTTTTTTTGGTTATTGTAAAAATGACTGTGCATTTGTTTCACAGTAACATTATTTAGTAACAGTAAAAGGTAACTAACATTATTAACAGTAACAGTATTTAGAGTCAACAATCCACATTCTTATGTTTTATGTGACCTCGGCCTCTAATATATTGATTGGCAGTTGTGCATTATGAGTCCAGATTGGTTCACAGGTTAGACTAAGTGAAATGGGCCTCAGTTGTCAGAAATCAGCCATGAAAGAATTGGGAAATTAAATAAGTGTACCTGATTTTACTTTTGATTAGAAATTTTGCTCTTGTGTAAGCAGAGGGAAGAATCTCCTCATAAGTAGCAGAGAGAATCAAGTACTTTCAATAGTATTAAGTCCCTCAGTACTAATCCTTTAAGCACCCTGCAGCAGATTGAGAAGTTGATCTAACCTTTGCTAGACAGTACCTATCAGCACTCTGGAAATGAATGAGCTGAGCAGGGAGCAGGGAGAGTTGCAAACTTACTATTTATTTGAAATTCTTGCAGTGTGGTGTCTTGTTCCAGTTTCACAGTTCTATGTTAGTATCGAAGAATCTGGGTTTAGATTTATTTGGGGTTTTTTAACTCTGCAGTGTTTGCTTTTAAAGAGGAAAAGCTTAAAAATATTAATTTTTTTTCACTGTTTCCAAAATACTTTTAAAGCCTATTATTTCAAACCAAGCTCTTGAATTTTTAGATGAGTTGGAGTTATCAGTATGGGAGGAAATCTGTAGCTCTGTTGTTATCCTCCCCAAAATTGAAAGATCCCTTGCTTCATGGTCCAATAAATGGTTTTGTATCCTGCCTAAACTGCTCTGAAGTTAGAGGACAGCAAGACTGAAATGCAGCAATGAGAGTTTTGTCAGTTGTCCTTGACCTTTACTTCACAGTCAGAACAAATGCTTTTTAACCTTATTGTGACAGAAGAGGTTGCTGCTATTTTGCATACCCCAGAGTGTGTGTCACAGGTTATTGGGAGTTATGTAACTCCTCCAGCTCTGCTGATACTTTGAGACATAAACTATAAAACACAGAAGCATGTAAAACGGGGCACAAGTACAAGAATGCAGTGCACAGAATGAATGTCTTGGTACTGAAAGGCCTGTGAATCCATACTTATGATTTTTTAAAGGACTATTCCACTAAAACTCGGGGAGAGGGGGGCATGACTGTGGCCAAGACTGCTATTTTAATGAAAAAGTATTTTGTTGTTTAGGCTTGATTTAGCTTCCACTGCATGATAAATGTGTCTGGAGGAAGAGGAGGAGGAAGTACTGAGAGTATTCCCAGACGTGGTACATGCCTGTTGCATTATGATGTGAAGGTCTAAGTTTTCATTAATTCTCTGCCCAAGGAATGCAAACTTTTTCCTGTCCTTTCCCATAAAAGTATCCTAATTGTAAAGCTGAAGGCTAGATTGACCAGTCCTTAACAAAAGTGAAGGATTGTCTTTGCAGTCGAGTGATAAGGGCATTCCCCGGGCAAAGGGAGGACTGATGATTGATCCGTGCTTCCCAAATCAAGTGCAAAGCCCAGTGCAATCCTAATTACTGCACTGCTATGACACATTTACCATTACTCTTCCATATCCACTGTCTCTGTTTAGTGTTTCACAAGACAAAGAAGCAAGCTGAGAATGCCAGCCCTGTCACTGCAATCCTGATCTAGAGAGGGTCAAAGGCATGGTGATGCTTTTTTATTTTGTCCATAAATTAAATGCAGTGCTCCTAAGTTGTTATAAAAATAAAACAAAAATAGTGGCACAAGTTCCATTTCTATTTCTAGATGGTTTTAAGAGGAAAAGTGTAAGTTGCCTGCTTGTGCTCAAAAAGTTCCCAAGTCCTGCAGGACTGTGGATCCTGACTTCATAAAAACAACTAACACAGGTGACAGAGATGCCTAAGAAAGATGAGATTTCAGGCGCTTCTCTCTTCCACATATCCTTCCATCTAGTTTAGATGACCTTTGAATTATATAGAAACCACGTGCTTAAAATAAGGCTTCTGTAAATGTTTTAGTCCTGACTAGATCTGTATTGCAGTGACAATGCTGGCATTCTCAGCTTGCTTTTTGTCTTGTGAATTATTTTAGTAGAGCCAGTGGATAAGAATGAGTAATTATGGAGGTGTCATAGCAGCACCATAATTAGGATTGCATTGAGCTTTGCAGTTAAATTTTATGCCTAATGCTCCCCTGCTGTCCCCCATCAGTGCACTACATTTGAAGTACAGCTACAATTAAACCATCGTAAAACAGAGTACACAACTAGCCAAAATGATTAAAAGGAACCTGAATCCATGTGGTGTTAGAGAGGAATGACTTTCTTATGACATTGGTTATTCTTACTATAGGTTGTAGATTTCCAAGCACTTCAATTTGGTAATTTCCCCCTCTACCCCTCTATTAATATTATAGTGTTTGTCACCTTGGGCCCTATTATTTGTCTGATTGCAACGTAGCCTCATTCAATATTACACAAAAGAACTATAAATAATCTTGGCTCTGTTTACACTTGAATAGTTCAACATGCCTGAGATGCCTAGGCACAGTTTGTGAACACAGCTATATAAGAATCTATGGGATATAAAGCCAGTTCTCTTTTTGAAATATACATTGGGTTTTGTTTTCTTTAGCTTGGATATTCACATCAGCACTGTTTTCCAGGAAGCAGGCAGAACATGAATGGAAAAGTCTCACTGTGCTGTTGAAGCCCAGAACACCTGCAAAAATCTGCTGGAGTTCGCAATAACCTCAGGGTATTTTTGGTTTGTTCTTCTTTTATATAGCATTTGTTCATTACCCTTTTTCTATGGTATTCTGAATAAGGCATGCAGTAGCATCCACCTGCTAGAATACAGAGAGAGGGCATATATGGCTTAATTGGGAGGTGAAAAAGCTAAACAAAACACTCGTGTACTTAGTAAATCAAACAACTAACCAGTGAATAAGTCTTCTGGGGCAGGATTTCAAATCTACTCAGCTCACATCTGCATTCCTAAACAAAGCATGTAGTGTTGCAGATGTGCCCCAGAGCAATTATTATTAGGCTGCTTTGTGTGGGTCAGGATCTATAATCCAGTTAAATATTTGGGAGCTGCTGGGGAGGGAGGCAGAAAGGCTTCTTCTGGTTTCTTTTTCCAAGCATTTAGGACTTTGGAGGAAGGGAGGAGGGTGGTGGCTGAGACCAGGGAGTACAAGAGGTGACTGAGGAGGCACCTTAAGTCAACTGGAGATGAAAAAGCAGCATGTGTATGCAGAGAAGGCAAGTTGTACAGTGATGATCTGGGAACAGTCAGCAGGTGGTTGTGTGCAGCCCTCAGACCATCTCAGCAGCACAGGCATGAAAGAATCAGTTCAGACTTTGCACTGTTCAGTAGGAGTTCAGGGTGGGCATGAGATGACTCCACGTCCTAGAGAGCCTGTCCTAGCACAGATTTTCTGTGACTCAGGAAGCCCCAGATAGCCATAATCTTGTATAAAAGGGAGATGAACTGTGCTGTAATTACATTGTTTGGGCCCAGTTTTCATGTGCTGAACTGGCACAGAAAAGTTCATATGTGTGTGTATATATATATATATATATGTATAGTTGGACATTATCACCTTGCTTGATGGCAGTGACAGTCAGCATCTCTTTGACTTGCCCTTTTCCAGGCAGATTGCCTCACTGCTAGGATCTAATTCTGCAAAGGGTATGGCATTGAAAGACAGGGCATAGCAAAATACAAGTTACTGGGCTTAATGTAGTAGTAACAGAGAGCCTGTGTTATACAGGAATTTGTGTTTGCTTATCTAATGATACTGACATTTTGGGGTCTACTGCAAATTAGTGCAGCATTCTGATGTAATGCTAAGCAGGGATCCTAGAAGCGAGTTTCTATTTTGTTTATTGGATGTTCTGCTTGTAAAACAATTTAGAGATCCATAACAGATAAAGTATTCAAACTCAGTGAAGTTCTTATTTATAAAGACCTTACTGACTTCAGGAAGAAGATAGGTTAGTATAATTTTGCAGGCACATGCAGAACATGTCCTGTTCCAGAAAATATTTTACTGCTTTAAAATACTGTTGCTTTTATTTTCCCTAGAGCCTGTAATGTTGTTCAGACAGAAATATATTTTATTCTAGGAATTTTTGTAATAAATTAAATTTTATTTATTCTATTTTTGCTACACTTTGCACCAGAAAAGCATGAATATATTTTAATAACTCATTAAACTGACAGTCATTAATTCAAAACAGTAAATTAATTCAAAAACATTGGTGAAAACACTGTAAACTGCACCAAGGCCAAAATGTGTGTAATCACAAAAGTTTACTAAGGTGTGCCATCTAGAGGTCTTTGACAGAGCAGAAATAATACTTCAAGGTCTGCAGAGAAACATCACAATCGTAACTCTTAAGTATTTTGTCATAACTGTAGTAATCTTAGTTAAAACTCAACTTTCTGCATGAAACTATGGGCAAGTGTGTATGTTTTGACTGGTGACAGGGAATAAGCTGAGGTTAGTTTAATAATTTTTCTGATTAGAAAAAGCAATTTAAAACGAAGTTGCAGTTTACAGGTGAGAATTTTTATCTTCTGTGTATATAGAAAGAATTTTAGTTTTTCATTCACCTCACCTTTGGATGTAGAACATAAAAAATACTTTTCAAATGATACTGCATAATAAATATTTGCATCATATTTAAAGTAAAAACAATATTAATTAGAACCATATGTAAATATCCTCTTGCAAATATAAATAACTGAACTTATCTAAAACATGAGGAATTTAGTAGTAATGATTTTTGTTCCTAGTGCCTACCTGTATCTTAACAGGTAGTGAAATGAAGCTTTATAATTCTGAAAGCAGAGAAACTTCTGTTTGAAAAGAAAAAAAAAAAATGGAGTAGCAGTAATAGTGTCCATGAGGTTCCTTCTCTAGAAAGGAATTCTGTAACAAACCTGCAAGATAATAAAATCATCTCACATCCTTTTTTTTTTCTTCCATCAAAAATATTTGTAATTCTTAGTTTGTTTTTTCATCAATTAAACGTGTGGGGCTCTTGTCAGGATTGCAATGGGCATTTGATTTATGTCACAGGATGGTAGTCGTATCACTTTAAAAACTGTGAGAATGGACTTTACAATGCATTTTGTGTCATTGAATACAGCAGGAGTGACAAGTAACCATTAAATTTTGGATTTGAATTGAGTAATGCTTGTGACCTAGGGCTTTTCTAGTGCAAAGGTGATCCTGAAACTTTGGGTATGATGAGGAAAAATAATATTATAGTACATATCCTACTCTGTCTTCCATAAATATCTGCTGGGATACCTTTTAGATTGCATTTTTTCTCTTCTCAATTTCCTAGGCAAAAGTTGATTTTATACACTGTAGCTCCTGTGTCAGAGCATTTCTGAAAGCAAGAGGAGAGAGAATGGGAAGTGGAAGCAGGTGGCCGCTTGTCTTGTTTCGAATGAGCCAAGGATTTAAAATGGCAACAAAAGTGCATGTGTCTGAATTTCCTTTGTACATTTAAAAGACAGGAAGGTACAAGTTTTGTCCATTTACGTCTTTATTTTCAGAGTAGAATGGAAGTGAGAAGTCCTAGCAGGAACCTCCCCATTTGAACACAGAGAGGTTGTGCAGGGACATGTAGAGATCTGTCTCAGGCAAGTCTGAGATTCAAGATTCTGTTGATACAAGTTCTAGATGTGACTAATTATGTGAACTCCTTTTAGCTTTTCCTGAAGAAAAAACTAGAGAAAGATTGCTAGTGAAAGGATTTTCTCCATTTCTTCTTTCCTTTCCCACTATAAGCAATGTAGTTGAGTACACCTGTTATTGAGAAAGGACATCACATTATCACATTCTGATAATAAATGTAGACTACAGTCTGTGGTGGAATTATTAGTTGAGATAAAGGTAGATTTCTCCATGTGGCTTTGTAGCAAAAAAAAAAATAAAAATAAATAAATCAGCTTTTGCACTTTCTGGAAATTCAGAAATAGGCAGGAGGGAAGAAATTGTGGTGGTTGTTTAAGTCTAGATTTCCCTCAGGAGAAAAAACAGTTTGAGAGACACTAAGGAATAAAGCAGAGAGAAGCTCGGGTCGCCAGCAAGAGAGCCTGTCTGTGGCTTTCTGAGAGTGGAAGATGGATTTGATCCTTCCTAACTGAAGAAAGAAGCCGGTTTGCCTTGTTCATGTTTGTAATGAAGCCCAAGGTCGAATGAGATTACACGTGTACAGGCTTTCTTTTTTTATGAACGATTCTCTAATATCTTGCTTCATTTATTGCTTCAGCAGACTAATATTACAAAAGCTGCTGGTCACAGATTCCCAAAAGAAGCTGACAGAGAGGTAACTTTGGAGAGGCAGGGAGGGGTGTTCGGCCTCCAGAGTTGCACTTCTGGGTGCACACTTAAAGGGCCTGTGAAGGAGCAGAGCTGCAGTCAGCTCTGAAACCTAGGTAGTGATATTAACAAGTAATTAAAACATGATTCCCACCCCCGTATTCCCCATCACTCTTCCTCGCCTGCTTTTAAAAATAACCTAAAAGAAATGGTTATGAATGTTACAGAGAAACACAACATGCGGTGGTGGATTAATAATTAAAATCAGGAAACTAAGAGCAAATGCACTCAAGGGAGTCAGCAGCAATAACATTATTAAAACAGTCAATTTAAGAGTCAGAATTTCTCAAATAATTTAAATGTTAACTTTTCAGATGACCTATAAAAGATCAAACAACGTATAAATCATCAGCAACTACACCAACTTTCTGTGTAATTGGAAGTTTATAATCAGCCTGTCTCTCTTTTTCTCCATGTTTGGAAAAACAGCAAAGCCTCATAAGCTCAGAAAGCTTCTTAAAGTTGGAGTACACAAATAAATGAGATTTGGGCACTGCAAGTAATATACGCATTACAGTCTGAGAAGAGGTGAGAAAAATAAAGTAAGTTATGAGATTCTGATATCTGTGCAGCCACAGTTAGGTTTTTACCTCTAATCACAGAGTGTCTCTGTGTTGTATTATAAGCCCTGGTACACTTGAAGGAAAGGTTCTGCAAGTACTTCTGCGAATTGATAGCCTTGTTCTAAAAATGTGGTTTGTTTGTTTTTTGTTCCATTTTTGATTTTACTCTCAATTTCCTTTTGTCTCAACTGTTGGGGTGACCACCTTCATCTCATCCCTGCTGGCATTCCCCCATAATGAATTGTTCTCCAAACTCCTTCCTGCCTTTGCCTTTGGATCAGGCACCTAAGGCCCTTTAGACCTTGGGAAAATCTCCTGCGGGACGTGTGTGTTACACAGTGGGTCCTCAACAAAGCCGATTAGTCCACACAGAAAATTGTTTTGATCTTACTGTATGCTTCTGGCTTGTGCAAAGTAAACATAAAGGTCTGAACCAGACTCTTCCTCTCTTCTAGCTCTGAAGCTGCTTCCATGGTATTTCCTTGTTGTTGGATTTCTTTCTTTTCAGGAGTTTGTTTGTTTGTTTGTTTGTTTTAATCCTGATATAGAGGTCATTATCAAAATAAGTTTTTTCCTCTCTTCAGTTTTCCAGCTGCTGACTCTTTGAATATCTGTTTGCACTGAAGGGCCACTAGCTGTGCTTCAGAGGAAGCCTGCTGAAATTTCAGAACCCTGCTGCTTCTCCATGAGGGGCAGACCACCCTCCCAGATATTGGTCTCAGTAATAAAGAGCTGCTACCAATAGTAGTGGCATGAAGTTTCAGGGATCTAAAACTAAAAAGATGAGGAGGAGTAAAAAGTATTCATGCGGTGAATTTTTTTCTACATATGCTAAACAAGGAATTATTGTATCTTCTACCACAGTATGTCCTTCTGGGTGCCCACAGAAACAAGAAACCAGTGGAGCTACTGTTTCACGACAAAGCTCTGAAGTGTTTATGAATATTAAAAAAAATGTCGTAATCTTTACCTTCACTAGAAGTGCAGCAAATTACTTATTCATCTGTTGAAAGGGATCATCTCCTCTGCTTTTTCCCCTGTCCAAATGGTCTTTCTGTTTTCGTATTGATTAAAAGTAGCTATCCATTTTCTTACCTGAGGTAAGTCCCTGTCATTAGAGAAATGAGGGGCAGCAATGTGCAGTGCTTTGTCCGGAGCTTTTCTAATTGGGACTCTGCCTGTGTGCTAGAGGTGCTTTTGATTTTCGTCACTCCAGGAAGAAAGCTTGATTTAAATCATAATCTTGGAATTAAAATGTGTATGTGTGCGGGGAAATGTTTTTTAAGCAGTTTGGGTTTTAGAAGAATTTATAATGGAAAATAAAACCTTGAAAGTTTGCATTTCTCTTTTCCCTCTTCCTCATTTTTGTGGTTAATCTGCTTGTAAAAGCATTAAGGCTCAAAATGTTGTTCTTTCAAATTTAAAGTATGTTGTCTTTTCCCACTGTCATGCCATGCTTTTTAATTCTATATGTTGCAGTGGCATCCAGAAGCCAGCATCATGATCAAAACCTTGTAATGGACTTTCCTGTACAGTGAAACAGAAAGACACAGTTTTCCACTCCAAAGTCCCTGTCATTTGCTATCTTTTGGAGGTAACTTAAGATAGGTTTTACACTACTAACTATTCAACTACCTTCATATATCATCACTCATCCATGTACCCTTCGATCAACAATCTGTTGATCATCAACTGTTTGAACTCCTATGATTGTGAGAGTGAAGATCAGGTTTGAGATAAAAATGTGAATTTTTGAAAATTAATTGTTAATTATTTAAAAGAGAGCCTTGAATTTTCTCCACTAACTGCTTCCTATGTCTAGGTGCCTCTGATTGCGCTGCCTTCGTCTCTCTGCTCTCTCTTCTTTTCTTGCACTGTGTAGGTTCTTCTCACCCTGTTAGTCTGCTATGCCCTCATTTGTATACAGTGTATTTTCCTTCCATTTCCAGCGCTAGGTATGTTTCTTCCCCTTGAGCACTTTCATTTCCCTCTTCATTGCTCCCCCCACTTGCCTGAGATTTTCAATCATCATTTCATTGCAGTGGTCTCTGAACCTCCCTATGCTCACAACGCCGTACCTGCCACAGAAAGAAAAACACATTACTTGATTCGTTTTAGAAATGATTTTACAATACATCCAGATAAAAAGGCCTGGGGATATAAATGAGCTCAGAAATATTTTGAGATCAGGTAGACATAATTAGAACACAGACTGTTGATTAGATTGTTTCATTTTGCAACAATGCGAGTTTAATCATGTTGGAAATTGGTTACAGGATTTCTTGTGGAGATTACATATTTCTATTGCATTTTAGTCTCTTTTAATTACACAAATAAATGCTGGCTGTTTACTTTCTTTGGCTTACTTTTTTTCCTGTCAGTTTGCAGATGGTAACTGTTCAGCAGCCACATTAAGCATGACCAGCCTTTTTATGGCTCCCGCTGGAAGGGGAGAGGTCAGCAGCCTTTTTCTTTTGCGAGAGAATTACTCCATTACCTGCTTCCCACTTCCTCCCTCTCCCTGATCAAATCTCAGTTCCCTTCTGTTTGAAATGCCAGACACCAAAGTAGGAGTTGCTATGTCCAGCTCAGGCTGTACAGAAAGGCCTTTCTTGAGCAAAAACACGAAAATAAAGAAAGCGTCTCGATGCCAGAATTGCTGAAGGTAAGTCCAGAGCTCAGTTGCAGCGTGGTGTACCCAGGGGGACAGAGCTGAGCTCTGGATGTTGCAGTAGATCCTTCCAGAGCAACATGGTGGTCTGCATTGATGCCCCAGGTGCTGTATTTCCATGCCAGTCTGATGGCAGCATCCGAGTTCAAATGGCCTTTTCTGCACCTGCAGCACTGTGGTGGCAGAGCTGCTCTGGCTGTTCTGCACCTGGCGATGCTCAACAGACATTCTTCTGTGCAAAGGCCCCCACAAAGGTGCACTATACCTCTTTATTCACATCAATATATACGTGTGTGTGTGTATATATATACATATATATGTATACTGCTAGGCTGCCAAAAATATGTAAATAACTCTCATATCAGAAACAGCAGAAACATCTCAGTGTTTTTCCTTCCCTTGACCTATGAGGCTGCAGCCTCACTGAAGAAAACTTTCCTGGCAGTGCACGTTAGCTCCCCACTGGTTTCTGTGTCACTCCTGCTGTGTGTGGCACCACTGATTCCCTGAAGGGGGGTAGCAGAGCTTCCTGTCCCCTGCCTTTGCCACCGCAGAAGTACACTTGGCAGTGGGTGATGACTGGCTTATGAAGGCAGACCTAGACTGCCATTCCCACAGGTCAAGTTTTGTACTATGGACATATCAAGGTCAAACTAATTGACATGCAAATGCTTCTCCTAGGCTTCTGCATGCAGGGTGAGACCTTGTTATCCTTCAGTATGACGGGAAGTTCATGGGATTTCAGGAGAGTGAATGCACAAAGCTGAGACTGATAAGTTTAGAGGAAAACAAATTCATTGTTTTCCCATGATCCTTCCACCTTTTGAGCCTCTTGGATCAGCTTCCCACACTGACCTAGTCAGATTATTCACACGCCACCTGGGCTACTTGCTCTTGCACTATATATAGAATCACAGAATCATAGAATGGTTTGGGTTGGAAGGGACCTTAAAGATCATTGAATTCCAACCCCCCTGCCATGGGCAAGGACATCTTCCACTAGACCAGGTTGCTCAAAGCCTCATCCAGCCTGGCCTTGAACACCTCCAGGGATGGAGCATCCACAGCTTCCCTCAGCAACCTGTTCCAGGACCTCACGACCCTCACAGGAAAAAAAATTCTTCCTCATATCTAATCTAAATCTACCCCTTTTCAGCTTAAAACTGTTACCCCTTGTCCTATTGCTGCACCTCCTGATAAAGAGTGCCTCCCTATCTCATGTGTAGGCCCCCTTGAAGTACTGGATGGCTACTGGAAGGTCACCCCTGAGCCTTGTCTTCTTTCGGTTAAACAACCCCAACTCTCTCAACCTGTCCTTGAATGGGAGGTGCTCCAGCCCCCTGACTGTCTTCGTGGCACTCCTCTGGATCCTCTCTAACAGGTCCATGTCCTTCCTATGTTGGGTGTATCCATCCAGAGCTGGATGCAGTACTCCAGATGGGATCTCACGAGAGCAGAGCAGAGGGGGAGAATCACCTCTTTCAACCTGCTGGTCATGCTTCTTTTGATGCAGCCCAGGCTAGCAGACATTGCTGGGTCATGTTGAGCTTCTCATCAGCCAACACCCCCAAGTCCTTCTCCTCGTTACATGGCATCTAATCCACCCATAGTCTCAGCAGATACTAATTCTGTAGCTTTAATAATATGTTATATAATGTACAATAACTATACTCCCATAATTATTTCCCAATTGCCGATAACTTTTTTCCTTTTCTTTTTCTTCTCCCCAGCTCGACCCTGGTGTGTCAAGTCCACCTTTGGTGGTGTAGTTCTGCAAGCAGCCTGCTTCAAAAATTGGAGGTACACATTATCTTGTGGCCAGGTGGCACCATTTCCAACATTAATGTTTCTGTAACACTAGAAAATGGATAACCTGATGCACAATTTCATATGACTGAGGATTAGGAACTCTGAATTTACCTGCAAGACTTGATTCTAGAAAGTAAACTTTAAAAAATGTTTATAACAGAACTTTTTTCCTGCAACAGAAGTCTGTTAAACCTCAGGTGTAATGAGCAATCTCTTTTGTATGCCATCCAGTGTTCCATATAAAAGAGCAGGACATGTTAAAAGCCAGTAGCTTGGTGTGTATATATATATCCAGACAGCAATATTGTTATCTTGAACTTTTTTTTTGCAGGGAAGAGAGAGAGTAGTATGATAATGATAAAGTCATGCCTCTTTCCCTTGTGGATTGATTTTGAAAATTTACTTCTAATGTATACACTGGTGGATTCACCTTCTGAGAATAAGAGAATCTGTTCTTAAATACAGGTCAATTTGGTGAGGAAACAAAGGGAAACTACTGAGAAGGAAATGGAAAAAAAAACGTTGTGTGGTACTGAGAAGACAATGTTGATGAGAAGTCCAGAGAAAGAGATGGTAGTAGAAAGATAAGGTCAGTATTCAAATATGCAAATTTGAACTATGTAAAAGCCTTTAGAATCAATTAGAAGGGATTTTAATAATAAAATAAAAATTTCAAGACATGAATGGATAACAGGGTCCTCATAAGGACAGCTCTATCACTTTTTCTATTAGACAGTGAATGTTCAGTCCTGCTTCCTCTTTTTTTTTTTTTAATTGAAGGTTTTCTTTTGCAATGCTTCATTTATTTCAACCAAACCACTGTTCCCTTGGTCATCTATAGCTCCAAAAACATCATCAAAACTTTCTGTAGCTCACAAGCCTGTCTCTTGCAAGTAGACTCTCAGAAAGAGGGGTTTAAAATTCCTGGAGGAAATGCTTCATTCAATGGGCTTTGTGAACCAAAGAAAATAATGTGAGGTTCACAAAATCTCCAAGTTAACAAAGTTTCACTCACTTCTAATTTACCTGGGATTTGAAAAAAAAACAGTGAGGCAAAGCAGTTGAAATCTGATCCTAGGGAAGCTGTAAAAGTTTAACATAAGAAGGAGAAGCATTTCTCTATGCCACAGTGAATACCAAAACATATTCGATAACACTGACTTAATGTAAGTGTGATAACCCAATTTTTAGCATAACGTTCTATATTATCTCTTTGCATAATACCTAGTGATTCTTTGGCAGTGTGATCCATAAAGACAAAATAATACATAAAAGATGCAGTACCCAGAAAAGATGAATGCGCAGTGTAGGTTTCATTGTGCACTGTAGTGCACATTCAGATAGCAAGGGAAGACCCTTCTGTCCATCCACAAGGGTCAGGATGTCTCACCATCTTTATGGTTTTGAAACTAAATTTCATCAGTCTGAGTGATGCTTTGCCTAGGCCAAAACCAGCAGAATACAGAATTTCAGGGTCTCTGGAATTAATGTGTTTTTATTAACCCATCCACGCTTGGGTGAAAAGCATCAAAAGAGGTATGTGTTCTCTTTTAGGGTAAATTGTTCTCATCTTGAGATCTCAGGTACCTGAAATCCATTTCTTTATGAATTGAGTCTGGGTCATGGAGGTGACAGTGAATGACCAGGTACAGCCAGCTCTTCAGATTCTCCTTCCAGCAGTCCCTGGTCCAGGGGCAAGAGTTCAATATGTAAGTGATCACAGGGGATGGCTTGTAGCATGAGAGTAGTTCCCTTAAAAGCAAAGAAGGCCCACTGTGGCCAAAGTGTTAGGAGAGTTTATTTGTGTAGCCCATTTGGATGAAGCACACTGACTACTGATTGCCTACCAGTCATCTGTTCCAAGAGGTGGTTGCGCTTTCAGAGCCGGAGCCAGGAAGGTAAAAAGCTGGTAAGTATCTTTCAACATTGTTAAACAGTGGTAACAAAGTTCTGTGGTTCCACATAATTTTGAGTCCATTGGTGTCAAAATGCGTGACCGTCTGTAATGAAAGCACAAAACGTATCCCTGAGATCGAAAATCGGTGTTCTTATTTTGTTGATGCAGATGATGAAGCATAATGTGGTAATGCAAGTCACAAAGACAAATGCAGTAGGACTGTGGCAATGGCAGAAACGTTAACAGGGTGTTTTTGTTGTAATCAAAAGATAGCATTTCCAGAAGACCAAGAACTTGATTCTGCGCTGAGGGTGGATCTGGGAGGAAAGATGTACAATGATTATACTGATTCCTTCTCCCTTGCCGTAGGCTTAATGTTATTTAATGATTGTTTTACAGTGGTGCCCCAGGGCTCTACTCCACTACGCTCTTTGCACACAATTAAAAAAAAATATATAATCTTTATGCAAAAGTATTTCATCTGTTATAATTTTAAAATAACCAAGATTTCCCTGGGGGAAAAAAAAAAAGCAATCAAGGAAATTAAACTGAATGTCTGTATTTCAACCAGGACATTGCATTTGGAAATGCTCTCACAGAAGAAGGAGATACAATATACTATATATACCATTTACTAATAAGCGACATAAAGAAATACAATAAAGTAATTATTTTGTCATTATTATCATCAGTCTGTTCCAATCTTGTCTGCAATGCCAACTGTAAAGAAAATAAAAGGTGAGACTGATGTGTTCTTTTTATTTTACTTTTTAAAACTTTTTTTTTCACATCTGAGGTAATTGTACTGAACAGTAAATCCCAACCTGACAGATTTCATCGTGTCTGTATAACAAGCACTCTCTTTCAATCTTAAAATGTCAACACTGCATAAACCTTCTCGATGTTCCCTCCTATTCTGTAAACCCATTATAAACCCATTATGATTTAAGAAAGATTTTATTTTGCACAGCTACTGCATAGAGAAGGTAAAACCTATTTCTTTCTTTCTAGGATCTTGTAACCTGAGGTAATTTCCAGAATGCTTGAGTTGAAACTTTTATGAAGAATATACACTCATTTGTCCACTAACAAGAAAAAATGTGGAAGTATACCTTGCTTAAATTGCTGGAGATAAAAAACCACCCATAAATATGGCTGTGCTACTTTAAATATTTGAAGTATACTAAAGCAAGTAAATAACGCTACAATTTTCACTGCAGCAGCTGACAGCTTGCTGGCTTTAAATCTTAGTGGAAACAACATTTTTGGATGCTCAGGGCCTCTGCTGTCCCATTTCAGCTAAAGGCAGGATTACTTGTGCTGTATTATATCCTCCATCTCATTTTCAGCTCTATTGCACCAATTATGCAGCCTGGAGGCTTATAGAGGCTTATATTGAGTTTCAGATAGATATAAGAAAGCAGTCTATATTCTCTGTGATAAAAATAGCCATTAATTACTGAGACTTGTAAACCACTTAACACCCTTCCTAATGTGGTACATCAGGCACTTTACTGCATTCTTTAGCTAATCACTAAAAAAGAGAGGAGAAAAATACTTCATGAAGAATATGATCTTAGTTGGAATTGAATGCTGGAGTTAGAGGGATATACAGAAAAGGCTTAGCCACTTCAGTATGAATTTTCTTTTCAAGGGCTTTGTTGTTCGTGTCTATAAAATCGATTGAATGCTGATGTTGAAGGCAGCCCCTTGTGTGGGGTTCACCAATAAAATCAAATGTCTTCCCTAATCTGCACAGTAGTGTGATTGCATAGAAACAAAGAAGCCTTATCTAACTGGGAAAGATATTTTCAAGTAGGAGGGTGCCAGAGTGAACAAACAAAAGCCATTTTAGACTTCTTTAAAGGACAAGAACAACAACAAAGACTTGTTAAATTTTATACACATGTATATAATGCAGCACCAAAAAGTCCAAATATGAAATGGTTAATTATAATTTATCTGTTTGTGGGCTTTCATGCAATGGGAGACAACTGATCAATAATAATTTAAAAACCCCACTCAAATCTGTTTTTAAATCCCTAAACTTCATATTCTAAGTCAGACAGAATAGATCAAGTGAATACTAAGTGAATAACTTTGTCTTTCATGATTTTTTTAAAGAACAAGTTACTCAGTCTGTTAAGGGAGGTGTGATTTTAAATACTTATTTACCACTTAATTTTTCTTCATTTTGAAAAGTGTCTATTTGCAATTTTTTCTTGATTCTCCTGAGATGGATGATTTAATTACAGAAGTAACTAGTTTTAGGTCTTTTATGGCTCCCATTACCATAGTACAAAGCTGCCTCTCTGTGCATAGTTCATCCACATAAACAGTTGCCTATCTAGTTGGGAAACTCAGTCTGGAAACTGATACACAAGGAAACTGAAGATTTACCTACAACGTGGCAGCAAGGAGCCCTGTACTACTGAATTACATACCTCAGCCACACACTGAGTCTGTCTAAGGACAAGACTTTGTCATGCATCTTTGTACACCCCATGTATTTTTGTGGTGATGAAACCATGCGAGATCATGGCACTGGTGGGCAGCCAGGAGATCTCCTGCCAGGTCAGTGACTGTACTACTGATTAAAAAAAAAAAAAAAAAAAAAAAAAAAGAAGGACAAAAA
>WKFP01013987.1:106862-118166 GCA_011057875.1 Pterocles orientalis | reverse complement strand
AATTTAAAAATAAATAAAAAAAAAAAAAAAAAAAAAAAAGGCTGTACTAATGTTAATGTATAACAACACCCCCTAAGAGCCCAATTGTGAAACTGTGAACTTAATTATATTTAGGACGTGGACATACACACCACACACCTTCCAAATGTAGATGAATTCAGCCTTAAAGTTTTGAAAAGTGTCATAAACACCAGGGACCTGAAAAGAGGCAAGGTTGTTCAAATTATTTACCATTAATTACTTTTAGTGGAGACTACACTTAGCACTTTAAAGATGCAAAGAAAATCTTGTGTTGACTGAGAAAAGTATCTGCATGAATAGCAATGTTTTATTTTCTCCTAGTATGTATTGTCATATTTGAAATTTTATCCAGTGATTTTCCTGACCTTCATATCTTTTGCAAGTAAACAATCACTCTTCATGACATTTTCCATCAGGTTTGTTTGCTGTTATATTGGTTCTAAAATTACAGGTCTCATCCAGTTTTAATTTTTTTTTCCTTGTCACTGATAGCGTTACAGATTATGTCATAACTGTGCACCAAAATTGCTTGCAATTTCTGTGGAAAAGAGAAATAGGCTTGTTAAAAAATCACATCCTTATTTAATTCTTTCATAATATTCTTTTATTTAATTTTAATAGAAAATGGGACAACATGCAATGCAGATTTTATAGCTTTCATACATTAATTTATTCTTGATACTTTTCCCCCCAATTTACTGCAATAAGATAATTGTACTGACTGTGTTATGGTGAGTGAAAAAAGATAAGGGTGTGCAGCATTCCAATGTTTTGACAGCCTGATCTATTGCAACTTAAAATGTACAAGTCCTCTCAGTGTTATTCTCTCTTACTCATTAAAACTAGGAACAAGGTTTAGAAATCTGATGCTACTTTTCTTGACTGCTTTTTAAGGAAAAGCAGAAATAAGACATTTACAGTGGTAACACAGATCCCATTCACATGTTCATACTTGTGACCAAATGGCTAAATTCCTTTTTCAGTTTCGTTCTAATTTTCAGTCTGAGACTGAAGGACAGTAAATAAGGAGATGGCCAAGTGACACCTCCAATATCTGTGAAATCAGATGACTTAGTATTCTTTGCTGACTACCAAGTAAGGTCAATACCTGGCTCTGCAACACTTATTTCTGTGAGATGCTAGCCCAGGAGGAGGAATTACATGTCTTTAAGTCTGGTGGAGAGGAGAAGACCAAGTTGACAATTTTTGTCAAATACGATCTTTGAGCATACTCCACAGTGCAACCTGGGCTCTGTGTCACCTGCTCAGTTGTTATGTGGTTCTTGTATAGTTTGCAAGATTGCTTTTCTGTAGAAGCAGGAGGGCTAGGGAGAGAAAGCAGCTGGTGTACATCTGGCTTCTTTCTTCGGAGGAGGGATGTTGTGGAGTGCAAACTTTTATTTGGGGCCACAGAAGTCCCTTTAGAGTTAAAGGGGATGCAATGAAACAGCATCCTTGATGGGGTTTCTGCTAATGAACTAAGTCCTGTGCAAATGCTCAAAAAAATGTAACTTGCTTCATAGCAACTCCTTTCCTCTGTTTGTGAAAGTAAATCTTGGGTTTTGGTAGAATTTAGATCACGCTCTGCCTTCTTCCCCATAATTCATCACAGATAACACAGCAGGAAACTTCATACCAGAGAGAGGAATAGGTCATGCAGCATAAAAGTCAGTCCTGGAAAGAAAAGAATATTCCTGTCAAGTGCTTAAACACTATATGAGTTTTTAGTTCCTAAATGGGGAAAAATAAGTGGTAATAACTCTGTCATGCGCCTTAGGATCTCTGCCTTGACACTTGCCTTGAGTCACTCATACACCCCCATAGACATAAAGATCTGATGAGGAGTGTGGTAGTTCAGCAGAACAGAGTGGAAGGTGGACTATCATTCCAGCAGCCAAATGTCTCCATAAGTCAATCTGACTTTTGTACTTTGAGTTTAATATCTACTGTATACCAGCCAAACCAACCTTTTAGATTTAATAGGACAGTCTCTTGACTTTGTGAAAGTTATAGTTCACTGGGCATTATTCCAAAAAGCATCCATTTCCAGCACAGAAATGGTTTTCAGCACCAAACTATGTTTTGCATCTCTGGCTTTCACTGAGATTATATTGTATCCATTTACTCTATCAAAACTAAAGATGAAGGAGAAATGGGTTTTGTCTCTCATTTAGTCATCACGGTTTAGAGTTTGGTTACAAGGATAGTGCCCAGTGGCAATTTTTTACATTATGGAGTGCTCTGAGAACTGCCCGAGCCTGACATGGGAGATTTTAAATAAAGTGTCCTGTGAAAAACAGAAGAAGCCAAAGTTGTCTATCCACTGTGCCAGCTTAATATCTAGAAACAAAATTGAGGTATCTTAAAAAGGTTATGTCTTTTAATGAAGGTACAGTACTTAGGGTCTAGTAAGGGATTATAGAGCTCAGCAAAATAAATGGTACAACTTCTTTGTTGTGAAGTAGACAGAACATTGCTGTAGCCTACCTGGAATGGAAATCTTTGTGTTTTCCCCTAAAGGCTTTGAATATTTAGGCTTTTAAGTTGGGCAAATAATAGGAAAAATAAATCACAAATATTTGGAATTATTTGGAAAGTGAAATAGCTGGCAATGTTTTCCTGCTTTTTATATTCATCTCTTCACAAATATTTGTATTCCTGTGAGTGAAATTTTATTTGTACAAAAGTTTGAGAAATAATTTTTTTAGGATGTAAGCTGAAATCTGTTTCATGGTACACCAAATCCATTTCAGGTAAAAATGAAAGTAATAGATTTTTGGTTTTCCAATTAAATTTGTCAGAAAGCAGTTTTCTATCTCTTCCCCTGCTCCCTCTCTCTTCCCTAGGTAGAATTCAGAGTAGAAATGGGCCATGATGTTAGGATATTATGAAAAATTTCTTAATTGAAGGGGTTATCAATCACTGGAACCAGCTGCCCAGGGAAATGGTTAAGTCATCATCCCTGAAAGTATTTAAAAGACATGTAGATGTGGCACCTAGGGACATGGTTTAGTGGTGGACTTGGCAGTGTTAGGTTCGTGGTTGAACTTGATGATCTTGAGGGTCTTTTCCAATATAAATGATTCTATGATTCTATGAAACCCAGTTCCTTGCTGTCCCAATTACCATCATTGCATATCTCCATATACCAATTCAATATTCCATATAGTAATTCAATATCTCCATTGAGACATCTGTAATATTTTGCTATAATTATAGAAAACTCTATTGAGATCAGTTATTTAACAGTCCCATTATAAAACTTCTTTGACGTCCTTTCCTAGAGTGACTGTGATCTATTCTGATTGTATTTTTTCTATACTATCTCTATTTCTTTTTTTTTATCTGTTGTACACTCCTTCCCAGTCAGAACTATCTTGATGAGCTGAGAAGGACACAGTGTTGATAACGTTTGAAACTTGTCCTTGAATGTCTATACAAGATCTAAGAGGACTTGTTTAACAAAATTCTCTTCCTCTTCCTGCACATCTCCTTGCCTTTGCTGTTTTCTGTCACTTGCATGCAGGTGATAACTGCAATGAATTAAGGAAGTCAAGAGAAAGAGTCCTTCTTTGAACCAAGCAGATCTTCACCGAAATACACTCTTCCAGAGGTTCAGCAGGAATTCATTATTTTAATGCCTATGGGTACTTCCCTTTAGTTTCTCAGAGAGGACTGGGCACACAGTCAATCAGCTAGTTTGCCATGGCACTACTGGTGAACAGTGGTGAATAGTAGGACTCTGAAAACCAGAATATTCATGCATGCTCTTTATATGCAAGCAAAGAGCTGCTGTATCATGTTGACAGAGTAGTCTATGAGGAGGGGGATTCTGCCCTCAGACTGCTGTCTGGGTTAAACAGCTCCCTGAGCCACAGCAGTGAGCAAGCTTGCATTAAGCATAGAATCATAGAATGGTTTGGGTTAGAAGGGACCTTAAAGATCATTGAGTTCCAGCCCCCCTGCCATGGGCGGGGCCACCTTCCACTAGACCAGGTTTCTCAAAGCCTCATCCAGCCTGGCCTTGAACACCTCCATGGATGGGGCATCCACAACTTCCCTGGGCAACCTGTCCCAGTGCCTCACCACCTTCACAGGAAAAAAACTTCCTCCTAATATCTAACCTAAATCTATCCTCTTGCAGCTTAAAACTGTTACCCCTCGTCCTATTGCTACACTCCCTGACAAAGAGTCCCTCCCCATCTCTCCTGTAGGCCTCCTTGAAGTACTGGAAGGCTGCTAGAAGGTCTCCCTGGATCTTTCTCTTCTTTAGACTAAACAACCCCAACTCTCTCAGCCTGTCCTCATAGGGGAGGTGTTCCAGTCCTTTGATAATTTTCATGGCCCTCCTCTGGACCCACTCCAACAGGTCCATGTCTTTTCTGTGCTGAGGACTCCAGAGCTGGACTCGGTACTCCAGGTGGGGTCTCATGAGAGCAGAGTAGAGGGGGGACCAGAGCATAGGGTCCTCTTGGACAGGGTGTTAGATAGCTCCATTCAGCTCACCTGGTAGCCCCTTAAAAGTTGCCTTACAGTGCTGAGAGACATAATGGGGCCAGAAAATGCCAAAGGTATCACCATGCCACACTGAGAGGTATGTCTGGGTGGCCAGGCATGTCATCACACAGCTGGGCATCAAATGAAGTAGAAACCTTTGAAGTACGCTGGACTCCAAGTGACACAACCACATATCCTTGCAGTGAAAGTCAGACCATTAAGGACTGTAACTTACTTTCTTAGAATAACCCAAAAACATCTGGCCAGAGATATTTAAAGGGGTCCAGAAAGACATAGTTTTGGAATATCTTAAAAAAAATCAAACCCCTCAAACTTTTAAATGCATTAATCTGGCTTCTGCTAATTGCCTCGTCTGTTTTCTCCATGAATGTACTTAAGTATAATGAAGTATAGAATTGTCTTGGGTCAGGACCGCCACCACGTGGTCGCGACCCCCCCTTCCCCCTTCCCCTCCCGGTAAGATGGGAATGGGTAGGAGAAAATAAAAGAAAAAAAGATGGAACCTTGTGAGTTGAGATAACGACAGATTTTTAATAACATCACACAAGGAAAACAAAAGGAAAGAGAATATAACAATAAGACAAGGTATAAAATACAATGGAAACACTGATACAATGAATATCTCACCAGCGGAGCTTCACAAAAAACCAACCGGCCCCGGCCCCCCAAGACCCGGGCATGACGTCAGCATGGTATAGAATATCCCTTTGGCTATACCCACCTCCCAGCTTCTGTGAGGAATTAACTCTATCCCAGCTGGACCCAGGACAAGAATCAAGAAAGGAAAAGAGCAGAATCATATCCCAAGGTGACCTATTACAAACAGCAATATTAATTCTCTAAACACAATTTACGAGCATGTCATAGGCTAAATGTTGCTGACATAAGATCTCCAAATAATTACAGGCTGCAGTCAGATTCATAAAAATAAAAGTATGTTTGTGAATAATTCATTTACTTGTTTGCTGTGCATAGCCTATATACGGGACAAATGGCAGCAACAAACATATCGTTCGTGTGGTAACGGCTTCCTTCAGTAGTAAGAAGAATATCTTGACTGGTGGAGAACATGAGAAGACTGTGTGGCCAAATTAACAGTGAGAATATTTTTCAGAAATGTAGTAGTGTTGAACCTATTACAGTATTGGTATTTAGCTAGATTCTTTCCTTGGCTAATAATCAGACAGATAATTCTAAGAGCAATCAGGTCATTTCAAAGTCCTCCAGTATTTTCAGGTGAATGTAATTTCTTCATTCTTCTAGTTCATCTGGCTGTCCAGCAGGTGTTGCATTTTCCTGAAGGGAAGCAGCATTGTAAGAAAAGGTGTGGTAGATTTTTGTATACATACAGCCCTTTAACTCATCCATGTTTTTTTTGTTGTTGTTTTGAATAATTGTCTATGTAATTTATAGCTACTTATATTTTATTCAGATTAAACTAATCAATATGCACAACTGGAAAACAACAGAGGGGCTACTAAAATTTATTGCAAATCTAATATTCCTCTAGCCAGCACAGCCTCAAGCTAAAAAGCAGTTAACATGCCAGAATCAGACATCTCTTTTGCTTCCTCTGGAATCTCTAGTTCTAAAATACAAAATACTGAACTGCATTTTCAAATGCTTTGCCAAAAAGAGCAATCTGTGTTGTGCTATTTAATAAGCAAGGGAATAGTCCTGTTCATCTTTCATCTGAAAACTTACTGGGGAATTTTGGGGAGTTCCTTGGATGAGGACCTTCTCTATCTTCATTCTACAGGTACACCTAGCTGTTGAGTTTAGTGATGCATGTACTCCCAGACACCTCTGTGTTTCTGCACAAACCCTTAGAAAGCTTTCCTTTATGCTGGTTTCCAAAATTTGTAATTGGTCTTTCGCACTATGGCTGGCAGACAGCATGTGAGGTGTTTCCATTCTTTATTTTGAACCTGGCTTTTGTCCTTTTGTGTTGCTAACTGCAGCAGGATGCGCTGGCAGACAATGAGTGATGAGAGGAGTTGAGTGTCTGAGAGGTTAAGATGCAAAATCTTCACCCAGATAATAAAAATTGCTTTGTTGACAGGGATTAAGCTTTGATCTTTGACCTTATGTCATCCAACTCAGTTTAAAACGCAGTTGTATAAAAGACTGCTTTAAACACAACTCCATATTACCTGTGCAGGTTGTTTTTGGTTGCTGAACAATGATGAGGAGGAGACACTTTGTGACAGTATTACGTGTTGCCAAAATTTTTATGCATAATAAGTGCTAGTTCAGCTTGTGGGTTGTTTCATTTTCTGTTCTTTCCTGAGGCAGCTTCTCGGCTTTCTGGAAAGCTATGTTTGCTGTCTTAGACAGGAAATAATTATGATTACATCCTTTCCAGGGCTAATGGTGGGGGGTAGGATGGAGTGTGTAAAACATGATGTACGATGGGAAAAATATTGTGATTTTTTACTCGCAATTAGCAAGAAGAAAGACTGAAATGTTTGCTCGGTAACATGACTGGTCTGTTGTGTTTTTTTTTTTTTTTTTTTCATTTGAGTCCCAGGAGTTAAAGTGTGTGGCTCCTAATGAAAGCCTATGGGGTTCAGGCACCAGGCACCCTTAAGTCTTAGCCTTCATTGTATCTCTTGGAATTAGAGAGTGGATGTGTGTAGCAGATGTTCCCAGCCCGCTTTGCCTCATTGTAATTCCTACAATACTTGTTTCCTTATCTTTAGCCCATTTCTGAAATCGATGGTGTCAAGCCTCTCTGGCTTCACATAATCTAATATGTTTTAAAAAATGATTTTTCTTGCCATCTTATTCTTTCCGCCTCACTTCTGCATCTTCCATCGACTTTAATTAAGCTTTCCTTGGGCTTGTGACCTTGGTGAGCTTTTAAAAACAAAGTGAACTGACTTGCAAGGTGATTTTTCCCAATCTTTTTGTAGCCCTGCTAGAAATTCACTTTGTGTGGTGTTTGAAAATATAGGCTGTTCATTTGGGATCATCATATGTGCACAGAGTGGCAACAAGGAGAAACCTCTGCCTTCTAATTACTACATTGTAGTAAATAGTTCATTTATCTATAATTTATGCTTTGACTTTTCTACCCCTTTAGGACTGAACTATGCCCTGTTGTTTTTTAAAAGAAAGATAGAAAAGATTTGTTCTCTCAGGCAGGCATTATTGAAAGAAAACCTTTAAAAAAATACAATGCAGAGTAAAAGATGTGTAGTAGTGCCTAACAGAGATCCTCAGCATGCTTGTTATCTTCCTTACCTTTTTTTTCCCAAGAAAATCTCAGAATAGATGGGAAGAAGTAGATGACTCTTCCTAATTCCATTTATAATTACATTTGTCTGGCTTCTGTCAAAGGTCTGAATAATAGCTCATGTCCTGCTTTTCACTGTTACGGAATCTACATATAAATCACTGTGCATAGTCATACTCTGGAAGGCTGAATATGAAATACCTCTAAAGCTGCCATTATAGGGACTAGATCCTGCAGAGAGTTTTACATACAAAATGACTAAATGGGGCTAAACCTTGAAACGATTTTTTTGTTTGTTAGCTTGGTCTATTCTTTCTTATTTGGAATAATTCTTTTTGTTAGTTTCTGTGCCTTGTGGATGGTAAGGAGCGTATGACATCATGCAGAGCTTTATGCAGCTTTCTAATAACTTACCTTTGCAGAGATTTGTCTTCCTGTATTCAAGGGGGAACTGGAGGAGTTAGCGGAGTGTGTGTGACCTGCCTAGTCTTGGCCCTTTCATAAAAATCACATTGTGCTCACCCACTCAGGTCAAGTAATGAAGGCGGTATTAGATGTGACTGCATACACATAGCAAACTTATAGTTCATAAAAAATTAGCTTTTCTAGGCATTACATAATGTAGGAAATAACACAAGAGGTGTTTTAGTATTAGGTTGAAATAAACATGGTGAAGACTACAGTATGTCTTGACTTAATGACATGTAGTAGTACAAGTGTTCATTTGTTTTTGCTAGGGATAAGTTTTGGATTAGTCTACCACTTGTTAAGACAGTAAGCCCCTTCCTTTTGGGAAAAAAGCCATCTCTTCAGCTAGATTATGTTCAATAATAGCAAAGACTAAACCTTGAATTAGCCATGACTGTTGACATACTGTGAAATTTAGCACTCTTTCTTGATATGGTGCATTTAAAACTCTCCTAATTCCTAGTCCTCCTTCCGCCACATTCTAGCATGATGTAGTTTTCCACTACAGAAAAAGCCTTTAAATGAGGTTGAGAACAATGTCAGATTTGTTTTATTTAGATGCCTTAGTATATAGCCCAGCAAGCTGTATCAGGTCCCTGCAGCAGTATTCAGTATTCTGTTTTTAGAATCAGAAACAGTATATCAGTTCAGCAAAGTGTGATACCTCCCTAATGCAGCTGCAATGCTTTTGAAATCCAAGAGCTCTTCACAGCTGCATACTGATCTTGGAATCAGCTTGGGTGTCTCTAATGTACTGCTGCAGTGCTCTTTATGGACATAGCCTCACTGAATAAGAGGGGATGACTCACTACCTTGAAAATAGACATGTGACTTCGTATAGTACTAGATCAAGGCATAACCCTGATTTTAAAGAGCATTGATTTAGTCATTTAGGTAAAAATAAATGTAAAGTATTAGTAATGTCATAAAAATTATTAACAGCGACTCCTTATCGTCTCTGAATGTTTCAAACAGCTATGACATTAAAGTCATACCAGCTTTCTTTTCTCTTTTAATCCTCTAGAGTCAGTCTATTGTTCTTATTGTATTTAAGAGAAAAGTTAGAAAAAGAGTGCTGAGAGCAGACAGGTTGTGAATTATTTGTCGTATGCATTTTTTCCTCATGAATCACTTCTTGATATTTTAAAATCATAGAATCATAGAATCATAATATAGTTAGGGCCTGGACCATTAGACAATACAGATACTGCCTTTAAAACTGGAGAGGCACTATATGCTATTCCGACTCTGTGGTGAATCCTTTTGCCTGACATTTTACCTAAACAGGTGCTATTGCTCTCACAGAGTCTGTTGCATTCTGTACAGATATTCTGCTCTTAAGAAAAAATACCTTTTTTTTTTTCAAAAGGCTTGAATTAATTCATAGACATATTTTGCAGATTGGGGATGTTTGGGGGAGGTAGAATTCCTTGCCTGTGCTAAGAGACACAGAGATGCAAATATTCTCCTAGACTTCCTGAAGATGAATGGCAAGCCCTTGAATGTCTAAGCATAGATCAATGTTCGATTTAATAAATCTGGTAGATAAGGGTAAGGCTTTTTTTGTCATAATCTGGAATATATACAGTATCAGCAAGACACTCTCAGGCAATTTTATTTTGGTATCTGAAACTCAGCATCTCTTAAGTGACTTAGAGATAAATTGCCACTTTTTACAGTCCTCTTTGGAATCCGTATTTAATCAACAGCATTTAGGATTCAGTTTAAAAGAATTCATTGCTCCCTGTCTTGTTGGTACTAGCTAGCATTCATGCAGGACAGATTTATCAGCCTAATTTTACAGCTGGATTTGCAGGGATGTTTTGGAAATTTCCTTTTCTCTTACAGGTAGATCCAGACGAATCAATACAACCTATGACTCCAGTGCCTTAAATTCATTCCACATTAGAGTGAGTGGTTGTTCAAGATGCACTACAGCAGAAGGTCAGATCCATCCTAGGCTTATTTGATAAGTTTTAAAACAGATATTTACAATTTTAAAATATAGACTATTCGTATTGATAAACAGATCCTGGGTTAGGAGTGGATCCCTTGAATATGGTGCTGCTTTATCAGCCAGCATTCTGAATATAGCAAAACTGGCAGTCCCATGTCCTGCCCTCTTTGATTACAGAGCAGAGCAGCATGAGAGGAAAGTGCCAATGTCATCTCCTGTCTTGGTTATCTTACAGCACATACCCTGGGTTTAGTTTGATTGTTCTGATACTCGTTGCATAGTACACTTGACCTCCAGATTTGGACAGGCTAAAATATATATGAAACCAGATCTTTGGTTTTTTATCTATTTCAGGTTGATGTAAATTAGAAGTTCATTACAAAATTCATAAAAAGAAATTGCATAAATAGGGATAAGGATGTCAGGTGATATTCCTCTAGATTTTCAGACCTCTAATATGGAAATGATCTGTATTCTCAGGTATAAAGAATAACAGTGACATGCTTAAGTTAGGGTGATACATGAACCATTTTGCCTTTATCGCACCTTACAGTAAAATAACTTGACTTTTCCATATATGTAACTTTTCATGTTAATAGTTGTTGAATATTGTTTTAGTTTCAATACAGAGACATTTTTTTCTTTTCATACTGTTTATTCTTTAGATCAAAAATGTATCTTGCTCTCAATTCTATTTCAAGTGTGTTCTTAAACATTTGTCTGACTGAAACATGATTATGATTCAGTGCATACATAGTGCATTTGAAATAGTCCCAATAAAACTTGGAACCAAAGCTTCCCATCCAGAAGATAGTTGCTCATAAGAGAACACATAGAGAGGAATTAAACTTGAACTGACTGACAACTAACTTTCTTCAGGTCAACTTCAACTCAAAGTGGATTTCTGTTCACGTTTTTTCCACTTTGCTCTGTGGTCCAGGTCATGGACTCTATATGGTTGATGCTTCTGAAGGCTTTAAGAAATCCACCAATGCTGCTCTGAATTCATCATCTCTGACTTAATATTCGATAAATAGGATGCTCTTCATAGTTAGTTCTAACCTTTGCTATACTGAGCAGATATACAAGAAAGAAACTCCTG
>WKFP01013987.1:85018-106193 GCA_011057875.1 Pterocles orientalis | reverse complement strand
TTTTTTTTTTTTTTTTTTTTTTTTTTTTTTTTTTTTTTTTTTCCCCTTTTAGAGTAATATAAATATAAGTAACTCCTATTTTGGTGCAAGAGCTTCTTGATTTTCTGAAACTCCGGTGAATTTCTGAAACTCTTGCAACTTTCTAAGTCACCAGAGAGCATCAAGGCAGATGGTTCCAAACTAAGTCTCTTGCTTTGCGCTTATACTGAAGATTTTTTGTATGCTGTCTTTTCTATCTTTCCTTAAGTGAATTAAATTTGCATGAAAATGGTTAGTAGAATAGAAAGCTTTGAGGATTACTGGTAGAGCATGATAGTGATGTGGGTTCCTATAACCATGCTGTGGGTTAGTAAAGGACAAGTCAGTGAGTAACAGAAACTCTGTGTCTTGTTTTTTCATCTTAGGGATAATGTGAATACTTATTGATTCCAAAAAGATATTGTGAGTCTTCATTAAATAAATATTGCCTTTTAGAGGAATACAACAAAACCTTGTCAATGAAGCATGTATTAGCTAAAAGCTAGATGTTGTTTTGAAGTCAATAGTGACAGTCCATTTTATTGAAAGGATTCCTGATACCATTTAGTAAAACACTGAGGGGTTTTTTTATTAATATTTTGTAGATTGCTGAGTGTTAAGTACAAGATGCTCATGGAACTTTAAATTAGTGCTACTCATTACCCTGCTTTCTGCATGTAGGTTCTGGCAGTTCATCAAAAGTAGAGGAAAAATTCCCATTAAAATATTCTCTTGGATTTTTTGCATACAGTACATTTTTGTGCATACAGTACAGACATTCTTGTAACTTCATGATCTTGTAGTGAGCAATCTTGAATTAAATTGTGCAAATTTTTTTTTGTTTTGCTTTTCAAAGATGGACAATCTTCAGCTGGCTTGATGCCTGGTGGTCAGTTACAGTGGCAAGTTAAAGGTAAGTGTGTCAGCTGAGAGCAGATAACCATCCTGTATTGATCTAGTTGATGAACTATTTTAAGCAGAACTGTGCTATGGGTGCTGCCACAAATGAAGTGAAAGGTGCCAGTAACAGTGGTGTTACTGTTAATTGTCCTGATAATGATACTGGAAATAATGATCCTCATCATGGAAGAGGTTAGCCTGCATTCAGAGGCTCTGCACCTGCTTTTGTTGAGTTCAGAGGTGTCTTTGAAAGGGGTTAAAGTTAGCTGCTAACAGTATATTTGCATACAGCAGGAGCGAGCACACTTTTATCCACCACCCCCCCTCCCCTTTTTTTTTTAACAGCAATTAATTTCAGCAATTAATGTTCCTCCTTTCTGGTTTATTGCTTGGATACCACTAAAGCCACCTTTGCACCAGTGTTGCAATAGTAGTATCAATTTAATTGGAGGCTTACTACGCAGCTCCCATAAACCCTACTGATTACAGACATGGGTGATACTACTTGAGCGTGAATGATATAGGGAGATAGAAGGGAGGGAGAGCTTTAAGGCAAGAGCTGCCGAAAGGAGCATTTGTGAAGCCATCTTAAGATGTCAGTTCCCACCAAGCAGAACTGACTCGCAAGTAGACTACAAAAATGCAGCCTCTGTATAACAAGAGCATCACTTTCAGTGACAGAAGCAGACTTTCCTGTGACAGAAGCAGTCGCGCATCCATTCAGCCCACACCTAGAGATGATCAGTTGGGATCTGGAAGCTTCACAAATGCATGATTTCAGGGCTGACCTGCCATAAACTGGATGAGAAACACTGCATTTCAATGTGGATTGAACTCCACATCACTGTGGCTTCCAGACTAAAGCTGGCTTGCTTCTTGTAAATTTGGAGGACAAGCCACTAGAATTAGTACCTGTGGGGAAATGACTTCTGCTGACTGATCTCCCTAGTAAGAGTCAAAGGGGGAGAACATTATGCAGTGTGTAAAGATACAAAAAGATACAATTAAAAAAATCCAGTGCTGTCTTCAATGAAAACCAGCAGAAAAAAAATGCCTCATTTCTCTTGTCATCTGTCATATAATCTGGTGTGCTGTAGCTGAAAGAATATTTATTTTTTGCTGTTGTATGAAGTAAAAAGGATTATATTTACTTTTTAATTAACTTTTTATTTTAAAATGACTGGGACAGGCAAGTGGTAAAAGAAACCTTGCTCATGGTTAGAGAGCCATTTTACAGTTTTCATTCTGGACAGTATGCAATGTCTAGGCATACTAGTATTTTCACATTGTTTGAAAGGTTGCTAAGGTTAGAATAGATTATTCTGATCAGAACTTGACCTCCTGTCTGCAGCATGTGGCACAAAACTTAACTTGTCAAAGGATTTTTTTTTTCTTCTTGCTGCCTCTAGCTCACCTTGACTAGCTTACTGTGAATACTCAAGATCTGACAGCCTTCAAGGAAAATATGCTGGAATTTAGAAAACATACCCATCAAATCAAATGGGTAGATATTTTTAGGGGAATTTTTAGGGGAACAAATTTTATTGTTCTGTTCTTTAGCACGTGTATGTGCACATACTTCCTACTTATCCTGAGTGATTAAACACTTATCGAGATGGCTTACTTTCTCATAGACCTTACTGACCTAATTACTGCAGTAGATAAATTCACCTTTCTGAACATGATTTTTTGCACAGCTCAAGTTTTTCAATTGAGGCCCATATTGGGCTTTAAAGAGGTCCATCACAGGCCTTATTGTACACATAATGCACAACGAGAAATTATTATTTTCACATCAGAAGGGAAGATATGTTGCAAAGATTAGGCCGTCACCATCACCAGCTTCCATTTTTAATGGCTTCCCCAGTCTTCTGAAAAAACAAACAAACAAAAAACCCACCACATCCCAAAAGCAGGAAATACTCATTTTACAGATAGCATAAAGACACTATATTGACTAGGTGAAGGATTGCAACTGAGATCCTCTTACTTCACTAGTTTCTAAAGCTTCCTTTACTACCACTAGTTCCTTTATAACATTGCTTATATTTTAGAGCTTCCTGTCCCAAAAGGCTTGGGGGAACATCTGAGAAGAAATGTTGCATTAAGTCAGGTTAGGAAGAAGAAGACGACTCTTTTCTTCTTGCTTATTTATCATTCTGTTTGGTGTTTAGAGTTCTCAGTGTGTGCGTGTGGGGAATATCATTTGGGCAAGCCTTTTTAGCTATTCAGGTCTACTTCAGGGGCTTGTCTGTAATGACACGAGAGCGAAACAAAACAAGCACCCTCGTCCAAAAGCTACGACATAGACACCAGTAGCTGAGTTACCTGTTGGCCAAGCCCCATTATGCTGACACCAGGAAAAATGACAAAATTATCAGTCTAGCTTTGACAGCATTAGCATGGATTTAAGGCTTTTATGTCTACTCAGGGCCTACAGCAGAGATGACCCACTTAAGGGGAGCACCCAAGTTGAACAATACTAGTGTTTTACACATCTGCATGAGGAAAAAAACCAGATCCCCTTAACTAATCATGTTAGCACTGCTGACAGCCTTTGCCATATGTCGAGGATTTTCCAGCTTTGTTGCTATGCCAGTGGAGTTGCAAGTGGGGGTTGGCGATAGCATGTGCATTGGGATCTCCTTTGGCTTGTCAAGAAAGGGGTGGATTGCTCTCACAATTTTATGTTCTGGCTGCACTTGCAGAGAATTTCTCCAACAGCTACAGCTGCTGTTTTTAAGCAGCCACAAAAAAACCTGATTTATCTGTCAGTGCAAGAGAATGTGCTTTGCAAAGGAGTAAGCTATGTATCTGGGTTACACTCTGTGTAAGTTGTGCAGCAACTGTGTGCTATTCAGTCAGGAATTAGGCAGCTATCAAATGGTGTTTTTTTGGGGGAAGGCAAAAAGAACCCTCAAACAGTGGGGAAGGAGTCTTCTTTGGTATAAAAGTCACCATATGCTGAGCTTCTCTTTTGCCACAAGCGAGACAGCCATACTTCAAAGAATATCTAGAGTAGTAAAGTACATCAGTCTCTTTATTTTTCCACAATTTTTAAGGAAAAAGGAAAAACAAGCACTTTTTCATTGGTTGAAGCTTTGTTCTGGACATCAGTAACAGAACAGGTAACTCTAAGCCCCTTTCTTAAACCATTCTAGCCTGTGTGTATTATTACTGTAATTTTAAAAATATTTGAAGGGGGCATTTTCTTTATAAAGGGAGCCTAGAGTATTATTGTTTAGGATAAGAGAGGGACAGAAAAGCAGTCTTCACCTCTCCTGTGGGATTCTGAGACAGAAAAGCTTGTTACATCCACCACTGGTCTCAAACAGCTTCAGTGGAAAATGAATTCACTAACCATCAGCTGTCCTAGCTCATAAAGGGGAGAGTTGTGTCCCTCAGCTTCCACAAGGCTCCCACCTTAAAACAGCTGCTATGAAAACTGCAGCTCAGGTATCTGTGGAGGCTCCGGGCTCTTACAGAGAGTGGAAAGAGGCTGAGTGGTAGTGAGATCAGAAGTGAGGGAAGATTGCCATGCTGAGGAAAGCACAAGCAATTTCAGCCCGGGAGTCCAGTGAGAAGTTAGAAGACATTGGGGGTTTTGCTGCTTGAGACCAGAGTCTTAGGCTTGAACCTGCCCCTCAGAGAAGGTGGCAGATCTTAATTTCTACTCCTTTGACATCATAAACCTTTACTGGGGAGAAAAATGTCTTTCATTTATGTAACTATGAAGCCCAGGCAGATCAGAAATGGGCCTGGATCAGGATCAATCAATACTGCTGAATCCTTCTGAAGCAGCTTCAGATAACATGCTGATGACTTTCCTAAACTAAATTTTAGGTTTGTGGCTTTTAAATGACAGCAGACATTCCACCGTTTGTGTTTTTTTTTGGTTTGCTGAGGACCTGCTGATTAAGGATTTGTTGATGTAGGTTGACCAAGGTTAGATGGTGAACTAGAGCTGGTGGAGCTTTGGTGGCAGGTATATGTTGCAATACAAAGCAGACACAGAGGGAACTCATGACTTTACTTTTCAGGATCTTGCAAAAGTATGGCAGTAGTGGCAGCATTGACATGGTCAGAGCACAACTATCTCTCTGAAAACAGAAGGACAAGACAGGGAATGCTAAGCTACAGAAGCTGATTAATCATTGTGCCATCTTGCCTGGCAGTGAACTAAATTTAGCAGCTGCGAACTAAAAACTCTATTTCCTACATTCAAGGCAGGTACAAGATAGCAATCTTTGTCTTTTGAATGCTTTACTAGGAAATTACTCTTTACTTCCCTTCTCCTTCTCTTTTTCCCCCTCTCCTCTGGTACCTGGTCAATCCAGCTGCCTTCTGGCTGGCAAGAGCACCAATGTGTGGCATTTGCTGTGTTGACCCTGTTGGTCCTGAAGATACTCATTAGCTACTGCTCTGTTCCCCCAAATGCACTCACATTCTGTACTTTATTATAGCTTTGCAATGAAGTGTTTGGCTGAACTGAAGCTCACTTTTTTGCAAAGCCCAAGTTTCTGAATATAGTCTAAGGCTCATTAACACTAATTCTGCAGGGAGTTGTAATGTAGTCAAGGGCAAAACAGATTAAGTCAAATTGACCTCTACCTCACATTACGCAAAAGTGTATCCATTGAGGTGCCTGTTATATTCTTATATGTTTACCAAGATAAAAAAATATAGATAGATATATATATTAAAGGATATAATCTTGTTTTGAGACTCCAAATTCACCATAGTAGTACCAGTTCTGCAGTGGTTTCAAGGGGTTGCAAGATATGCTTGCTGGATTGAGAAGACAGTATCTGATTTACATGTTTTTGAACAGCAGCTGATATTACAGGGTTTTGGTAGCACTATTTCTGAGTTTGGTGTGCCAGGAAAATTAAGGCTGTAATATAAAGATGGTTCTTATCCATTTATCTGACAGGAAATACATCAAATGCTGTATATTGCTCATTTGTATTTTGGTAGTTTGATATTACTGAACATGGGAAAAGGGAGATCATGACATGAATAAGATTATTTTTATATTTTTATTATATAAAAGTAGAGACCTAGGAACAATGCTATCATTCTTATAAAAAAAGAGATAGTGTAATATACTAATAAATGCCTGTGTCTTCAAGTTGCAAAGTCTTATTTTGGTTTCTTATGCTTTTGTCAGCATGCAGCACTTTACCTCATGTGCTCTGATCATAATCCGGCCAAATGCCGTCATGATGTTCAAGAAAGGAAGGATTTATGCCTTATTTTTCTGAGTGTGAATCTTTATAACCCTGGCATATTGCAGGTCTCCAAAATAACTCTGGCCTCCTTTAAGGTATTCAAGCACCTCATTTTCATAACCTCTTACAGTTGCCTTAGTAAAACTCTATGCTGGAGTCAGCATGCAGAACAATTTGCATGGAAAACTTCACATCTTTCCCATGCTTTTATGCAGAAATGTAAAAACCTCCATCTGGCAGTATGCATTGATACCTACTGGCCAGTTCTGTTGCTGAGAGTTTAAAAGCTATAGCTAAGGTTAACCAGTACATTTTAAATATCACATTTAGATTTTGAAGATCATACAATGTAAAATATTGTTTCACTAATGCACTTTTTGCATTCAGATTGTATGTGAGATAGAAATTGAAAGTCTTTGCTGAACTTGGTCTTAACTGTTCCTTTTATAAGGGCTAGTAAATTCACAGAGAATGACATCAATCTGGAGTCAATCCTTAAACCTGCCTTGGGGGCGTAGTAAAAAACTTTCCCTTTGATCATGGCCATGAATTTTATCTAAAAAATAATAACAACATGATGTCTGCTATGCAAAAACGTGATGTCTTTAAGCAGATATCTGAAAGCTTCTGTACTGTTCTAGCAAAATTAGTTATTGAACTTGAATAATATGCATGTAGGGATTGCAGAGTAGAGGACCCACTTGAGTGTTTCTGTGACAGAATTAATATGAGCTACTGTAGCTCTAGCTCAGTGTTCTCTGATGTAATTACATGACTTAGGAAACCTTATGGAGTGATGAACTTGTAATTTTCACTCAGTTTCCTCTTTTTTTTTTGTTATATCTAATGCATACAGACTTGAAGTTGAAATAGTGCTTATGTATCAAGCCACCATAGACTATTATATTATAAATAGTACTGTACACATTTATAGATTACAGGCAGATAAGGTTACAAAACCAGAATAAAAGTTTGAATATCCAAAATAGTAGTCACTCAAATAGCACCAGAGGAAAAATACACTATATATGTCTGTGTCTACTTTGAAATTGCATTTATTTTCAGCAAAATAAAGTGTTCAAAATTCTTTCACTCCAATTCATTTTGTTCTGGAATCCTACAAAATCAAAGGAGAGACTGGCCAAAGCTTGTACATCACATCACTGTAAAAATTTGTATTTCTTATTTTCTTGTTTAATCCACTATGTAAAATATGCTTTATATTTCAAGCATGGAAAATGAGCACAACAACAAAGAAGCATCTGTCATTAGCAAAAAAGAAAGCAAGCTGGATGTTAACTCCAGCAAAGAATCTCACTTTCAGTGTTAAGCCAGACCACGAAGGAAGGTTGCTGGACATGCATTTAAAGCACTTGTGTGGAATTCTCTAATGTAGGCATTTTCCTTAGTAGGTTTAGCCAAAATGTTTATTCCTGTAATTGCTACGCAGGTATAGGACAACTGGTAATTACTGGATTCTGATCCAGTAAAGGAGTGCTTCGCAGAGAGAGTGAGCTATGGGAGTTTTAAAAATTGTGAAGGTGTTTGGGCTAGAAGTTTCTAAATACAAATTAAAAGCTGTTCACCACCTCTCCAAATAAAAAAGTTAAAAGATTTTTGTTTCTTTAAGAAATCAATATTTTCCTAACCAAAGTTGCCTTATGTAAATAAGTGCCACATACTGATTCTGTCCTGACAGTCACTGTACTTTAAAAAAGTAACCTAGCTGGTTATGTGGGAGAATACAGTAATACTATGCATGTATTAAAAAAGTCAAAGGAACAACAAGGGTTTACAGAGCTGCAGAAGTGGCACAAGTTAAAACATGTTTATGGAGTTTATCAGAAGCATATTTTGAAGTCTCTGCTTCAAATCACATTGGCAGGTGTGGCTGTGGGGTTTGCAAAAGGCCTCAGTGGCTGATCCCCAGAGAGGTGAGGAAACTGCCTGCTGGTGACTCAGTCACACCAGCAGTGACTTCACCTCTCTGGAAATCATATTATTGCAGCACATGAAATCTTCCCTATCAGTCCAAGGAGGAGCTGTTTCCTTCCAGTGAGTTCTCATGGACTCACAATATTCCCTGACACCCAATAGTTTTATCTGCAGCATAAAGGAAGAGCACAAGGAAGGCTCTGGAGCCGGTCTGCCAGGTCCTTCTGTGCCCTGAGCAGGGCCCATGTCAACTAACAGACTTCCCAGAAAGCTACTGGGGTGGAGAATCTGGCAGTGAGGGTGAAGGCTTTGAAAGAGGTGTAGCCTCATGCTTGGTTTGCTCCTCTTTGATGTCATGGCACTCCTGGATCCCACTGAAAATGAGACAGGTCTACACTGCTATTCATGTCCCAAAGTAAGCCATAGGTTTTTGTCCCAGAGACCTCAGTACTATGAAAAGGATTAGCTAAAGGTATTTCTCTTGGAGAGGGTAGTATGAGGCTTATTAGGGAAATAATTTCTGACTAACTGTTAATATCTATAGGTCTTATGTGTTAAAATTTTATGCCTTACAAGTCTACAGACTTCCTAATATGGAAATATATTTTAAGTGGATAATCACATGTATTTTCAAGGGTAATTTGGCCACAACAATTCTAGAAAGTTGGTACTTGAAAATGAAGGCAGTTTTTTCTCAAAGCGGTGCTGAGTAATTATGGTTGTCTTAGTGCTCGTATATTGTTCTAAGTTAATTTTATTACCCAATGCGTCTTTCCTTCTTCCAATTAGCTTCAAATAATTTCCATGCTTGAACCTTAGAGCAGAGTTTCAGAGTTATAAGAATGACATTATGCAGCCTGTCCTCTAGGTTTGAAAAACGTATTTCTTTTAGGGTGTCAGGAAAACAAATAGAGTGACAACTTCTGTAGGCTGCTGAAGAGCAGAAATACCTCCAGCTATGTACTGACTTCAGATACTGTTTCAGATCCAATCAGAGAGACTTTTAAGTCAAAAGTATTCTTTTCTGATACAGGCATAACCTTATTAATTTTAAAAGCTTGCTTGTTTGCAGAATCTTTACTTAAGTTCATATTTGAGGCTGGCAAAAATAAAAATGTGTAGTATGGCAAATTGTCTAATTGGGCTCTCCAGTTCTGGGCAACATTTTTATGTCAAAAGAATTTCCTTTTTGGGGAAATATTACTAAAGTCTTGAGATGATTTTGGGCACCTATAAGTGGAAAAAATAAATACTGAACCAATGACATCAGTGTCATAATCTATTTTTATACTTTATTGTTTTATTACTGTGGATTAGTTTGCTACTCTGCAGCCCTGCCAGTGACTGGGGAATATCTCCATCACTGCTTGGACCTAAGTAGCTGTTTTGCCTTCATCTCTATGCAATAATTACTAGTGTAGCGGCATGGAGCTATAAAAGGAGGACTAGGGAAACTGTGGGCCCCCTCCGGAAGAAAGCAGGAGACCTAGTGACCCAGGATGTAGAGAAGGCTGAGGTACTTAACGAGTTCTTCACCTCAGTCTTCACTGGCAAGAGCTCAAGCTACACCGCCCAAGTTGCAGAAGGCAAAGGCAGTGACTGGGAGAAGGAAGAACCGCCAGCTGTAGGAGAAGATCAGGTTCGAGACCATTTAAAGAACCTGAAGGTGCACAAGTCCATGGGACCTGATGAGATACATCCGCGGGTCCTGAGGGAACTGGCAGATGAAGTTGCCAAACCACTATCCATCGTATTTGAGAAGTCGTGGCACCCTGGTGAAGTTCCCGCAGACTGGAAAAGGGGAAATATAACCCCCATTTTTTAAAAAGGAAATAAAGAAGACTTGGGAAACTACAGGCCGGTCAGTCTCACCTCTGTGCCTGGCAAGATCATGGAGCAAATCCTCCTAGGATCTATGCTAAGGCACATGGAAAACAAGCAGGTTATTGATGACAACCAACATGGCTTTACCAAAGGAAAATCGTGCCTGACGAATTTGGTGGCCTTCTATGAGCCATGGCACTGGTGGATAGAGGAAGGGCAACAGATTATCTACCTGGACTTGTGCAAAGCTTTTGACACAGTCCCACATGACATCCTTGTCTCTAAGTTGGAGGGACATGGATTTGACAGAAGGACCACTCGCTGGATAAGGAACTGGCTAGATGGCCGCACGCAAAGAGTTGTGGTCAATGGCTCAATGTCCAAGTGGAGACCGGTGACAAGTGGTGTTCTGCAGGGGTCAGCACTGGGGCCAGTGTTGTTTAACATCTTTGTTGGAGACATGGACAGTGGGATGGAGTGCACCCTCAGCAAGTTTGCTGATGACACCAAGCTGTGTGGTGTGGTGGACATGCTGGAGAGAAGGGATGCCGTCCAGAGGGACCTTGACAGGCTTGAGGGGTGGGCCAATGCAAACCTCATGAAATTTAACAAGGCCAAGTGCAAGGTCCTGCATGTGGGTCGAGGCAATCTCAAGCACAAATATAGGCTGGCCAGAGAATGGATAGAGAGCAGCTCTGAGGAGGACGACTTAGGGCTATTGGTGGATTAGAAGCTCAACATGAGCTGGCAGTGTGCGCTTGCAGCCCAGAAAGCCAACCGTGTCCTGGGCTGCATCAAAAGAAGCATTAGCAGCAGGTCAAAGGAGGTGATTCTCCCCCTCTACTCTGCTCTTGTGAGACCCCACCTGGAGTACTGTGTTCAGATGTGGGGCCCCCAAACAAAAAAGACATGGACCTGTTGGAGAGAGTCCAGAGGAGAGCCACAAAATTAATCAAAGGGCTAGAGCACCTCCCCTATGAGGACAGGCTGAAAGAGTTGGGGTTGTTTAGCCTGGAGAAGAGAAGGCTCCGAGGAAACTTAATAGCAGCCTTCGAGTACCTGAAGGGGGCCTACAGGAGAGATGGGGAGAAACTCTTTATCAGGGAGTGTAGTGAGAGAACAAGGGGTAATGGGTATAAGCTGAAAGAGGGTAAATTTAGACTAGACATTAGGAAGAAATTTTTCACTATGAGGGTGGTGAGACACTGGAACAGGTTGCCCAGGGAAGTTGTGGGTGCCCCATCCCTGGAGGTGTTCAAGGCCAGGCTGGATGAGGCTTTGAGCAACCTGGGCTAGTGGAGGGTGTCCCTGCCCATGGCAGGGGTGTTGGAACTTGATGATCTTTAAGGTCCTTTCCAACCCAAACCATTCTATGATTCTATGATTCTACTGCATATGTGCTTCCTCTTTCAGCTGTACTTAATAGAGTTATTCTTAATCTGTCATAATGAAGGGCAGGACAAGGAACACAGCGTGATGGATGGAAGAAGCAGTGACTGTAGCATTGTGTTTGCCATCATATCAGTGTGGTGGTGGGTACAAGGAACAAAAGGTGATGAATAGAAGAAGAAGAAGTGATTATAGAGCTATTGTTGTTTGCTGTGATTTGAGCGATGTTTTGAGGCCTTAGTAGCACAGACTATTTTCCACTCAAATGGGGAAAGAAACCTCTCAGGCTAAAGTCCTACAAAAACCTATGTGCATTCTGAACTTTGATCAGAACTTAAATTTCCTTTCTGTTCTACATATGCTAGGGTACATTTATATGTTTACACTAAGTTTATTAATTCTATAGCCTATTTTCTGTGATGTATAAACATCAGAGTGGGGATGAAAATGTGCTCATAAAAATTACCTTTGGCCATACCTCTCACCCCATGTCCTTTCATAAAACAACATCCTTATTTGTAACAGAAGTTATAGACTGAGTTACTCTCTGTACTGTATGGTATTTTAACTGTGTAATTACTCCACTGGTTAACAATATTTACTACAACGTGGTTCATGGCAGCATTCCTCCAAGTATCTCTCAGTAAATCTAAGTAGATGTGCCAGGGCTTTTGCTTAAATTCCTTTGCAAATATTTACAAGAGTACATCAAGCCCACTGAATTATAGCTACTAAATTGCTGTGAACGCACTCATGGAAACAAATCCTGTTTGTATAAGAAAGAAGGCATAATCATTCTTTAAATTGTGTGATAAATCTTACAGCTCTGGAAAGGTTGAAAGTCATTTGCATTTGGCAGAGGGAATGAAATGCATCTTAATAGACTTAAATGTTTAGCATTGTTAATAAAGAACAGCAGAATATAACAATTTTATGGGTGTGATCAGGTGGGTTCTGTGGAATTAAGGTTTGATTCTGCAGTTGGATCTTGTTCATTGCCAAAACTCTTATTTTTCTGTGGCAGCAGATCATGCAATAGACTTGCAGACAAATATAGCATCAGAGCTATTATCTTACGGAAATAAACAGTAGACATTTGTTTAGTCAGCACATGTATGCTTAATAAAGAAAACAGATTACTACAACTTTTTCAGAATTGCTCTTAGCTTGATTGGTAAAATGGTCACTTAAATAATTTTACTGAACTCAGGAACAATAAAATGTAATAGAATCAGGATCCCCAGGTGTTGCATGATACTGTATAATTGTGAGAAATTAGCCTTACTACAGCAACTCTACCTAAAGTTAGAGTTCTACGTAGCTCCTCTTTTAAGACATAGTTAACATTTGTAAATGAGCAATTTTCTTGACTTCTTTTAAAACGTTTTAAAAGAAGCAGCTAATTTCATTTGTGGCTTTGCAGACTCAGAATGCAATCCATTTCTATTAAAAATGAAGATATGACATAATGAAGTCTGAACACTATTTCAAAATTAATACTCAGTGTTCTTTTGTGTCAGGGAACATGTGTGTCCCAGGTGAAAACTTCTTTCCTTCTGAAGAAAAACAGTTAAATTTTTCTGCCACTTGTCCCTTTTGTCATAAAAATAATTTTATTTTGTCTGTGTGAGGAGATGTTTCTTCTGTCTCAGTACGAGTGCAGAATAAAAAGAAATGCCCTTCATATCGTAAACAAAATGTTTATACTACCTATCTACTTTTCCGTTACAATATATGTGCCTAGCAATGGTTAGACACTGTACATGCAGGTGAGGGGAATGAAACTGTTAGAAATTAATTTGATTCTTACTATAGTCGCTGTATGGCAAGTCAGGTTTTTCCATCTTTTACACGCTGTTGATACTTGCTGATGTTTAAATTGTTGAGGTTCTTCTTTTTTAGACTTTTACTATAGAAGTTTTGTTTTCTTAGGGCTCAATTCTTCAATAAATTTGTGTTTTTTCCTAATCAACAGGTAAACAGACATAAAATATAATAACAACCAGAAATAAAGGCAAGGAATAGACAGACATGTTGCCTGAGGCTTTAGATTGTGAGTTATTTGAACTCCAGAGAAACAGACTGAAAAGGACTCCTCCCTCTTCTATAACAAACAACAAAAAAATCTACTCAGGAAATCCACTTATGTGGCAATATGCTGCCTTTCAGAAGAGTTGGAGGGATTCTCAGGTGAGACCCAAGAAAAAGTAAGCTTCAATTGTTACTTGTGTCTACGTGTGCTCTAGGAAAATCTGTCATATATCACAAAGGACAGAGGACAGCAAACACAATACCTATCATTCTTCAGCCAGACCCCATTCAAAATGGCCAGAACCTCAAGAAGAGTAAGAGAGTTGCCAGTGCTCCCTTGAAAGCGTGGACTCCTTTTAGGTAGTCTCTTTTTCTTGTTGCAAGTACCTTTTTGTTGCCTTGTCCGTCTTTGGTGCCAAGGAACCTCTTCCACTCAAAGCTCCCTTATTCTGCCCTGCACTCGAGTGGCCAAACCCACGGCCACAGCTAGCGTGAGTCAAAAGCTGCTGCCATTTCAACCCCAAGGGATCCTCCTTTGCAAATCCTCGTGCTGCACAGCAAATACCATCCAGCTCCTTCACAGGCCAAAAGGTCTCTTGAGAAGGTCTCAGAATTGTTTCATCCACCTGAGTGCTCCTTTCTGAAGCAAACAGTTTTGATGCTCTGAACTCCAGCACTTATATCTGGTCCCTGAAGAGCAGCATCTTTTTGAACTGAAGAATCAATGATGTTACCTAGGTGGATTATTTGAAGATAGTTTTGTTGTTGCTGTGTAACCTTAGTTCAGTGACTGACAGTGTTTGATGGGGTAATTTTTCTGATTCATTTGCTGCCTCTTTTGTTTGTTTCTATCATGTTTCACTGTCCTGTCTTTTGCTCCTGACAATAGTTTATGTGATCTTTCTTTCAGTTCGATCATCTTGTATGATTACAGAGACATTTAATAATGCTTCTCTACAACATTCAAATGCAAACAATACAACAGAACACATGCCAGGCTACTTTAGCTTAGAGCCAAACAGAACTGAAATAAGAAAAAAAAGCTGGTCTGTGATTTGTAGTCCTTTGACAACACAAGGACTTTGTGTGCCATATGATATTGTTTTAAGTATAAAGCATGTCTAAAAGTTGCTTATATTACTTTAATATTCAAGAAGACGACAGCTGGGTATGAAGGTGGCAGACAAAGCAGTATAAATTATGTAATCTTGAAAGCAGAAGAATTGCAGTGGAAATCAGCAACCTTGGAATGTATAGCAGTCAGGTCTTTTAACTCAAGAAGTAATGTGGAAAAATAACAGCAGAATTATTCTGTGACATTTGCTCTCTGAGATAACAGCAGAAACGAGTAGACTGCTTTGAAATTCACCACCTATGTCAGGAGTATTTTAAAAGTGGAATCACCTTTTCTCCCTCTTATTAAATACTAAACACTACTACTCAAGGAAGGATATGCATTTAAAATTTAAAGAAATTCAAGGGGTCACTTTACAGCCACAGTTCCAAGGGAGTTCTGTTTTGAATAACAAAAAAAAAGTTTTCTCGTTCTCTAGAATCACATGTTATAATTTGTTTTCAACTGATCTCAGAGATGCAGGAAAGGCTAATCTCCGAGTGCAATGCATTTGGGACACAGCTTCAGTTTGAATTCTGAATTGGATTCTTGTGGTGTGAGGAATGTTCTGAATATTTACACGTTTTTTCTTAGAGCAGCATTGTTCTGAAATGTACTATGTTTCTGGAGTGCCATAATTGCTCTGTAGGAGCTGTGTGAGTCTCTCAGGTAAATGAAAAACTGATACAAGAGTCTTAAAATGTGTACTGTGTGAATTCCCTTTACTTCTCTGACTCATATTCATTTTCAGAACAATTATAATCTGTTGTGCATATATGTCATTAAAAACTCATTCAAATCTCATCTTTAAGCTAATAGATTGGACAGCTTCTTTCTTTATTTTTTGAGCAATCCTGGGGTAGCATATGGAGGAATTTGTACAGACCTTGGAATCCATGGATTATTCATTGATCATGAAAGTGTGCTAGGACTGCAAACCGAAAATCCCCTTGAGATTTTTGTTGGAGATGCTACTACATTTTCAGCCTCACTTTGGGAGAAAATAATCTCTCAATCATTTTTATTTTTCTCCTTGAATAGTCAACACATAGCGTTTGAAGAAAGGTCTGTAAAGGTAGCCTCATCACCACTGTGTTAGAAAAGTAATTTCTCTCTCTCCCATTTTGGGAGTTGAATGTTTTCTTAGGGAAGCTGACCCATGGAAATGTGTCTCAGGGTGCCCTTGCTGGGCTGCTAGGAGAGTCCTAGCAACTGGTTAGGAAGGGGAGAAAGTGCAATATTGAATGCAATGTTTTATCCCTTGGGACAGGGAGAGAAATCATCACAGGGACTCACAGTGGTGCTCAAGTATTTTTACAAGGTGGAGTCAATTGCATAGAGCTTTCATTTTGAGCATTTAATTGTTCATTTAGATTAATTGCTTGTTTCACTACATTTTTGGATTTAAAAAAATAGTTTTTGACTTGTTGGCTAACCCAGCACAAATTAAAAGAAAAAAACCTACCAAATTTCTAATATATTTAATTTTTTATTAATTTATTTTGTACAATTTAAACAATTTGAAGTTTTTTGAGTTGATTGCAGGAATGAGGTGGGGGGAGCAAAGATATGAGATACTTAGAAAACTCTTCAGGGACAGGAATCTTTTCCTTCCAAGTTCTGACTGCTGCTACCACAGTAGGACATGAAAGGAATATATCTCTCCCCTCCTGATGTAATTTGAATGTGAATTTGATCTTCCTAAGGAAGGAAGATCAAATATCTTCTATCAAAGCACAAATAAAGAAAGGGAAGTGGAGAGAATAACACTGTTTGACGTTGTTAGAGGTAACATGCAACCTACTGCTGAGCATATGTTACAGACCTACCTGTGTCAATATACAGAGAGTGAGTCTATTATAGTCCCATCTAGAGACCTCGGTTCTTCATTTCAGACAGTAGCAACTGAAATTTTCAACTTTAGAGATATAGCTGTAGTTTAACAGCCTTGACCTCAGTCTGTACACAAGGGATTAAGTGTGCTCATTCAGACTGTAGACTGTGCAAAGAAGGACTTATGCAGTGCTCAAGCGCACCCCCTCTTTGAGTCTTTGTTAGAGTGGAAATAGCAGCAAATGGAGGAAAAAGGTATCAACAGGGGCTTACTAATGAGTCTAGCTGCTATTTGATACAACATGCACGGCTGGCTGCAGGAGGACCCAAGCTGCCTCTGCTTGTTTTCCATGCCTGGTTAGATACCAGTCTGCTATTCCTGAGTGGGATAGATAGCTATCATCCATTTGGCTCCGATAGTTTTACAGTGCTAGTGTTCACAATAAATTACCTGCTCTAACGTGAAGAATAACCTGATGAGGACAGTTCTTTTGTAGCGAAGCTAAACACCACATGAACAAGGAATGAAAGAGCATATATTAGAGATTTTATTTGACAGGCTAATGCACCATAACGTTTTGTTGAGCTTTGAGAGAGAGGTTCAGAGATTCTGTTGCAGAAGAGAACCAGTCTCTGCTAGTCTTCTAGCTCCTCATTACAATGTCCTCATAGGACCAACAAAGGATGAAATTGCAGTAAGAGCGTGAAAATTTTTTTAAGTGAAGTACTTTTTTTTTTCCTCAGTAAATTTTTATAGTAATAAAAGTTGAAGGTTTTATCGTTATTTGTTAGATTTTTTTATCTGATTTTGCTTAAAAAAAAAAGTATTGCAGACCTAAATATTGTGTGCTAATAGCAATTTATTTCTATTTAAAAAGACAAAAAACCCCAAACCCTACAAACTTTAAATCCCTGTGATGGTGGCATATAAGAAGGATATTTTCTCTGCCAAGTCTAACTGTGAGATAGTTGATCTAGAGGAAACTACAGTCACTCTCTGCCCTCGCAAAGCACACTGTCAAACAGCGGTTGTTATAGTTGTGCACTGGACATGTAGCGCCATAATTTTAGTTGGCTTTATTATATTTGTTCTTTATACATTGTTTGTGCCTGGAAATCAATAAGAAAGTTCGGACAATGCAGTGGTCTTATTTCATCATGTTTTGAAACAAAATCCCTTTGTAATGCCTGAAACATCTTCAAATGATTTCTCCTGTCCTGTTTACCTTCTAAGGGCCATAATATATAATTGATATTTTTTTTTTTAAGGTAGAGCTTCCTACTTAAATCAATGGGGGGGGGCTGCTTAAAAATCAACAGGATGTTATGACCCTGAAACTTAAGACAACAGCGGCTCTTTAATCACATCAGAAAAGGTGATTAAGATAACACAAACAAACCAGTAATCCACAGGCAAAGGAATGGATGATAAATTGAAAGCAACCATCTGTACCAGAGCATAGCTCCATTTAACTTCAGTGGGAGCTTTGCCTGAAAAAGAACAGAAGAATCAAGTAAGAAATGTGAAGCAGTGTCATCAGATTTGTTAATCAAACATTTGTTACTGAGCTAAGGTCACTTAGCAAGAGCAGGTTGTTTTTTAAATAAACTACACAGGCAACATCTCTGATTTTTTGGTTAAAAGAACTTCTGGTCCTTGGGGACCGGGAAAGCAAGAAATGAATGCAGATGTTCAGAGCATCAAACTGCCTATTCCTGAATGAACAGGCTAACCTGATGAAACAATTCTAAGTCTTTCTCAAAAGACCTTTTGGACCTTCAGAAATCTGACTGGACTTTGACATGAATAGCAGGGATTTACAGAATTATTCCCATGGAAAACAAGCAAGTGGCAGTACAGGTACTTCTCATTATTCCAGACCCTCTCCTCGTCCTAAATGGACGTCCTAAATTTGTTTTGTTTTTTGGTTTTTTTTTTTCACTAACTTGAGAAAAACAAAGCAACTTTAACTTTTTTATCAACTTTGTCCTTTTGCAATCTGATATTTGAAATTTCTGTGGGTCCCCTAATTTTTTTTCAGTAGAGCTTCATACCCATGCAGGGGACAAAAGCTAAGAGGACCCTGCTTAGGAATTTTTTTTTTTTGTGACTGAGTAGTAATAAAGCCAATTAGGAACTCTCAATCATAGTTTTGTAAGTAGTATGGCAAATATGGAGATAGAGATATTTAAATAAAATTCTAGAAACTGAAGACTCTATTCCCCCTTTAAAATGTAGCAATAAATTTATTTACCATATTAAGCTACTTCTTAAATTAGTCTTGAGGAAAAATGTAGGCAGAAACTGTGTCTGTGTGGTTGCTCTCAAAACTTCTGTTATATCCTGTATCTAGTTGTATCCTAGCTGTATGCTTAAGTTTAGGACTCAAGGTGAGAGCTTCACTGGACAGCTACGACTTCTCAAATATGATGGAGAGTGGCTCAGCAACTCCATACACCAGTTCCCTCAGGACTTGCGGATGCATCTCAACAGGTCCCATGGACTTGTGCACCTTCAGGCTCCTGAGATGGTCTCAAACCCGATCTTCTCCCACAGCGGTTCTTCATTCTCCCATTCTCTGCCTTTACCTTCTGTGACTTGGGTGGTGTGTCTTGGGCACTTGCTGGTGAAGACTGAGGCAAAATAGTCATTGAGTACCTCTGCCTTCTCCATATCAAAGACAACCAGGTCTCCTGTTTCCTTCTGGAGAGGGCCCACATTTTGTCACTGATGCATCTATAGAAGTTCTTCTTGTTGCCCTTGACATCCCTGGCCAGATTTAAGGGATTTAGCTTTCCTAACCTGATCTCTGGCTGCTTGGACAACCTCTCGGTATTCCCCCCAAGATACCTGTCCTTTCTTCCAGCCTTCCAGGCTTCTTTTTTGTATTTGAGTTTGTCCAGCAGTTCCTTGTCCATCCATGCAGGCCTCCTGGCATTTTTGCCTGCCTTCCTCTTTGTTGGGATACATCGCTCCTGAGCCTGGAGGAAGTGATCCTTGAATATTAGCCAGCTTTCTTGGGCCCCTCTTCCCTCCAGGGCTTTATGCCACGGTACTCTAACAAGCAGATCCCCGAAGAGGCCAAAGTCTGCTCTCCTCGAGTCAAAGGTAGTGAGCTTCATGTGTACCTGCCTCACTGCCCTAAAAACTCCACCATTTTGTGAAATACAAACACACCTTTTAGTCTAACAGTCTCACTGATATCCCCTTAGTAAAGTTTGCTTTTGTGATAATTACATTTTACCATCTACAGTTGTTTACAAAATGAACAGCTTTTCTCTGCTGCTTCTAGCCTTGACAGTTTTCCTCTGATAATGTGGTTACAATGAAATATTTAGAAATATGTCTTTGCTTTCTGTTTGTTGTTTTCCTTGTTTTGTTATGATAGCAGATGATTTTCGTTGTGGTTCTGGTGGTTATGGACCACAGGACTAATTTAGGAATTATGCCTGAAGTACCGTAACATTAACACTGCTGTTTGCCTTGAGAAGAAAGCTGCAGGCTCGTTCATTTTTTCCTGTAAATAGAAAAGGAAACATTCTCTGTTAAGGAGGGAGTTCCCAACTTCCAGGAGGCTCTGGAGAAGCAGGACTTTAGGATCACATCCTCTCCAACACTAATAATTTTTTTTTGAAAGAAATACTTCATGTCTATGTGATCTCACCCTACAGAAATTTTGCTTTTTTTCAGCTTTGTAGCAAGTAATGAACCTCTGCTTGCATGTAGAACTGTTATTACTACATCAGACCATGCTGCTTGCTAATACTGATAATTTTTGATTAAAAAAAATCCAAACCATTTCCTGTGGTAATTGCGTCATTGTTACTTGAACAAAGAAGCAGGTAAAACTTTGAATAGGTCAATCTAATCAGGCACCACTATATAAAATATAAAAAAAAAAATTTCTTATTTTAGTTCAATGAGGTTTTTTAATATTAAAGCAGGTTTGTTTAGTTTTTTGTAGTCCAGGTGATTCCAAATCTTATTTTGGTATGACTGCTTTACATTGAAAAATGTGAATCATAACAAACTTGATACAAAACCACTTTCGCTTAGAATGACTAACATTTAAAATATTTGAGTGGGACTTAAAACCCAACTCTAAGCCTCTGATTTTTGTGAATTCTTGTGAATGTCACGAGAATTTCATCCGTACCTCTGTAGTTTAATCAGGTTTGCGAATTTCTGAAGCAAGCTACTTGGAAAGAGCTGACAGAGGACAGAAATAAAGAAAAACCACAACACTCTTGTCTGATTAAAAATAAATCTGGGATTTGAAATTCTTAAAATAAATATTTTCCCACCTGCCCTTCAAAGGCAGTCTTCTGTTGCCGAATGGAGCTATGAACCTTCAGCCTCCTAAATTTCTAGAAACCTGGGCCATCAGCCATATACAGTACTGAGTTAAATTTTCTAAATTTTTTTCTGTATTATTCCTATGATTTGAAACTTTGCTGTTTCCAGAAATGTAAGTCCCAGTCTTGGGCACAAAATTCAGATTGTACTAGTAAATTTATATGCTGAATAAATCTGAGTGTGAAGCTAAAAAAAAAAAAAAAATCAGGAAAAGAACTCAGTACTGGCTGATATATTTTTTAAAAGTTCAACTGTAAGAAAATATGTTTTCTGTAGTGGTGACATATCTAATTGCTAATGCTCTTGTCATCCATGTTACAGTCTTTGTTAGAAAGCACATTAATAATACAGCAGTATTGGCAGTTGGATGAGACGTATTTTTTCATCCCAGCCTTCATACTCATTTTCTCCCCATCTTCCCCAAAATTAGAGTGCAAATTTACTAGGAAGCCTTGCTGGACTCTGTGAAATGAGTTTCAAGGCCAGGTAGAGTTGTCGTATGCCATTTGCAGTATGGGGGGGGGGGGGGGGGGGGGGGTGTTG
>WKFP01013987.1:61827-84998 GCA_011057875.1 Pterocles orientalis | reverse complement strand
GTGTAGGGGAGAACAAAACCACACTGTCTATGGCATCTTGAATAAAGCCTGGAGACGACTACATGTGCCGATTTCCCCCACTGTCAAAAAAAAAAAGTCACAAATTCTCATGCTGAAGGCTGAAGGTGTGTTCTTGAATCCAGGCGTGTGTTAACAGGAGCCAGAAATCTCAGCCAGCCCATACACACACTTTTTTTCCACTTTCTTTGTAATACAAAAGTAGCTGGCTGGATTAAAGTGGTAGCAGTCTAATAGTTTGAGCCCCCAAACTGTTACACATTCTGGACTGAAATGAGGAACATTACATTTCTTATGGCTACTCTGCATATTATCACCACTGCATCAAGCAAGAACGCAACAGCAGCAAGTCTATGTTAAAATCACATTAACGACGTGCTGAACAAGAAAGCTGAGGAATTCAGAGAGAAGGCTGTCCCTAATCCCCTCTCTGGATGTAAGATTGTCAGATGTCAGAAATCAAGAATCCAGGCACAGCACTGCTTAAATGCAGCTGTTAGAGGCTGACAGCAGAGTATGTGTAAGTGGAGGCAGTGTGGAACAATTTACTTGCTTTTTGAAAAAAACATTTGAACTTTTTTCACTCAGATAGTGACGAGCTTCAATTCGTCTATGAAACTACTTTACATGAGCAACACATATCTTTATATTGATAAATACTGCAGTACTGTCACTTGGTGCAGATAACCTCCACCCTAAAAGAGCACACAGTCTAAACAGACAAAATGAATAAAAGGTAAGAAATGCATAGTTATTCTTCCTTTTTTAGAGGAGGGAAAACCAAAGTACTGAAAGGTTAAGTGGTTTGTCTCTGGTCACACAGGGAGCCCATGGCAGGCCTGTGAATTAAATGTCTCTTCTTGTAAGAACTGTGCTGTCTCCTTAGGAAATACGAATAATAGAAAGGAGGGAAACTATCTAGCCAAATTTACTGTATAGTACTTGAATAACATGGCAGGTAGCACTGGAGCTGAAATAATGAACTGATAGCTGAGAGTGGACAAAAATGTATTATAACACTGCAGAATGTAAGAAACTTGGTAATTTCTTCTCCCACTCTGAAGCTCTTTTCCTCATGGCAACAAAATGTATGTATTTTCTCTGTCAGTACCTCCACCTTTCCACTTGCAACCGATCTTTACACAAAGGCAGCACTTCTGAGGATGCCATGTTCCTACACCCATTGTCAAAACTTGTCTCCCGAGCAGGGGAGAGAACCTGCAATTCACACCCAGAAAGGCTGCACTGAGAGCTCCGTGGCTACCTGTTCTGCTTGGCTGGCCAAACAGCCTGCATGGCTGGCACTGAGGATGCCAAGTTCTGCCTCTTGCCCTGCCCTCGGCTCTGACATACAGGGAGTGTCCATGTGCCGGGCTGCCTGGACAGGGGGATGGCCACAGGATGCAGCAGAACTGCAGGAGGTCCCTCCAGCCATGCATGGGAAACCATATGAGTTGTTTGGCACAGAAAGCCTCTCGATGGTGACGTACTGTGGTGTGTAGGTGAAGAAGGAACAATCTAAAATCATTTAAATCTGTTCCTTATGTGGTTCATGATGGTTTTCTTCTTATTTGCTCCAGTTATTTTTTTTTTCCTTTCCCTTTTGCCCTAGACAGTTCAAGAAGTAATCTTAATTGTTTTCACTTTACGCAAATATAAATTCACAGCTTGACACTGAAGCTTGTACTTGGTAGAGTTTAGCTTTTTTTAAGCACAGGAAGTTGGCCTAATTTCAACAACTGACAAAGCTAGCTGAGCTGCACAAAAGTAAGTACATGACTAGTAATTAGCTAAACCTTGATAACAGGTAGTTTGATCAGCTACTGTGAAACAACCTTATAAAACCAAGAATTTTCCAAAGCGTCTAATTGAGCTTCAGGCCATTTAAACATCAACAACTCTTCTGGCTTCCTGTAAAAACTCTCAGCTATAGCTTTTCATTTTACAGTTGTGAATAATACAAGAAACAATACTTTTGAAGTTTATAGACTAGCTAGATTCTTGTGCAAGAAAACAGTATTTTCCATCCAGTGTTTCAAAGATGTGGCTTTGAACTTGATTATTTATAAGGCCTTTTATTTTCTTTCCCTTCTATTTCTGTAGGGCAGACATTGTACAATGTGTATGGACTTCTAGCATAAGTTTCTTTCAAGTTCTTTGCCAAAACACGTTATATTTAATGCAAACAGGCCTTTGTCTCTCCAGATAACTTACTGGAATAGCTAGAGGGTTATCAACTTTCCAACAATAATTTTCTTGTCAAAATATTTTTGTTTCTTTCTTTCAGGTAGAAGTTCTTCCCTAGAAATTACAGAGGGCAGGTACTTCAGCTCCTGATGGTGATTTATGGACATATTTTAAAGATGTGACTTTCAGGAAGCATGCGTTCGTGTGAAAACAAAATAGAGCATCCAGCTTTATTAGTAAAGAAATTTGAAAAGTCAGGTATGTGACTTTTCTTAATCATATCATTCTGTATACCCACATACAGTATTTTTCGGTATCTTCTTATAGAGAAATATGCTATTTTCCTTCTGTATTTGTAGTTGTGATAATGCTTATTTGCCTGCACATTTGTTGTCAGGCTCTTTTTAATACTAAGAGAAAGAAACAAGAGGAAGAAAAGAGCCCAAAAGAAGCTAGTATTTCTTCAGAAGAGCAGATGGACGGGGGTAGCTTGAAAAACAAGCTTTTCCTTACAAAAAAAATGATGAGCAACGAGGAGTTGGATAATTCAGTGCTTTATCTTTTTGGCTGCTATAACTAAACTAAGAAAAGTATTCAATAGAAAATCAGATATGAAATTGCTTTTCCACTTCTAGTGGTATGAAAAGAAGAAAGAAAAGGATATGGCAACTCTTTTTCAAGAAGCAATCTACATGTCAAAAGAAGCATTATTCAAATTGTTTGATGAACAAGCATCAACTTAAATTCATGGATCTAGTGTATGTGACCCAAGCTTTTCCTCATCTCCTGTGTGTGAACATGAACTCTGGAGGCATTTCTCGGTGCTGACACATGCTGGCTGCCTGTTCTTTGTCGTACCATTTGTTATGCAGAGAAGCACAATCACTCAGAGATGAGGAAATGTTATTACTGCTTGATATCAGAAGATTGGCTCAAAAATGTCTTTAGCTTCTCTGTAGCATCCTCTTTTCTCCTTCAATGTCCTGGACTTATTTGCTTGTTTTCAACTCTGTGCACTGGAGCTGTAGATGGCTGTGATCAAGGACTTTCTCTGGAATACAGGCAAAGGACAGCAGGATTGCACCGGTACTCTTGGCGCTAGAACCGTAAATATCTGCTTCTCACTGTGCTTCATTTCACCTATTACTTTTTTCAGTGAAACAAAAAGCCTACTCTATTTCTTGACATAAAACATCAGTATCTTCTCTGGAAGAGAAGACACCAGAAGCTGGAAGCAATTTCTGTGAAAGTTGTGGCCTTTACACCTCTGTAACATTTAATTATTGGGATCTTCCATTTTTGAAATTGTGTGAATCACACAGAATCTCCATTTCTGTTTAAACAGCTTCTTAGTAGCATTTCTCCATGGTTTCTCGACTATCTACCGTGGTTTGGTGTGTTTGTTTGTTTTGTCCTGGGCCACAGGTATGTTTGGAAAACTGGTCTGTAGGAAATGTTTCCCATGCTTTATGTAAGTAACTCCAGGTAGCATAGCCTGTATATTCAAATTGGATGACCTCTTCAATCATGTGCTATTACTTCAGAACTATTTGTCTGCTGTTTTCAGTGATGTCTGAAGATACAATCTCAGACCTTTGTAGCAGCACACTTGGACTGATGAAGCTGCCTTTATACATGCATGCCTGCAAGTCGGATAAAATGTCTGTACTTAGTGGAAAATTTTGCTGCTAGACACCTGACACCAATGAAATACACAGAACGTATTTCTGCATGCCATGCTCTGAGCAAAAGAATCAGCTCTCTGTTTTTAAGTATGTCCCTAACAAGGCACAGCAGGATGTGCCTAGCTAAAAGAACACATTGCTCTTTCCTTTAGCTTTGTTTCCAGCTGGCAACATCTGAAAAACATTTGATAAGTTTAAAGAATGACATACTACAATGCACTACAGAAGGGGAAGTCTTTTGGCATGCACTTTGTGGTGATCTGTGATCAAAAGGCTGGACTTACCTTGTTCAATGTGTTTATGACCATGTATAGCTGAAAGAGGAAGGTTGGTTTTTATGAGTTTTTTGTTTTGGAGGTGCTGGCATGATACCCTGAATAGAGAGAGGCTGCAACAGAGAGGGAATATTTTTTTCCTCCTCTTCTGTTTTCCCCTGCTGTAAACAGATCTCCTGCTGGTTAGAGTTTGCATCAGAGATGTGCATGTTCAGATTTCTGCTCTGAATTGGGTGGGGAGAAAAGGTTTAGATCACGGATCTAAATGCTGCAGTGAGCTCTGGTCAAAGATCATCTTGGACATGAGATATTTCTCTGTGAAATTCTTGTTCAATGTTTTCCATTAGAAACTGGGTTTTTTTAGAAAATAACAACCCAAAGCAAAGGTAAGAAACTCTTTCTCTGCATCCCATGCTTGTATGTTCTGTAACAGTTCTTGGAAATGGTAGTGAAAAGGATGACCTGGCAGTTCGTGATAGACAAGGCAAGAAAAATTAAAGCAAGAGCTCTGGAAACATCCATCCTTTTTAACTTCTGTACCTTCCTTTTCTTTTCAGTAATGCTTTCTGATACTGAAACAAGCCTAGCTTTTCTGACGAATATCAGTGAAATGCTTTTCCTGTCTTAACTGAACTTCTACTTTTAACTTAACTAAAATTCTACATCCTAATGACTATTTACTTTAAATCATTTTTTTCATAAGAACAAAAATAAAATAATTTTCACTTTCTGCATAAGATTGGTAATTCATCCATGTGAAACTAAGTAGAGAGGCCATTTGTGGGGATTTTTCTTGATTTTGCTGTTTGAAATCTAGCCTAAAGAGAAAGAAAGTAATTTCGCCCTCCCTCCCGCAATGTATATGGCCTTATGTGAAATAATGCATGCAACTTTCTTTTAGCTACAGCTGCTTTCTACTTTTTGCTTTTGACAGTTGATCAAATCTAAGCCTCCACCTGCAGAAACAGTTCTTCTAGCTGGCTCCAGCACTGCAAGCAGATTGATACGGATTGCTCTGTTCAATTGTAGGGAAACTTCACTGACCTTGTGTGCATCTCATAGGCTTCAGTGAAGATACAACAGTGTATAAATTTGGCCCACTCTTTTCCCATTGGTGTTTTGTGTGGAAAGATCACTTTGATACAACATCCAAAAAATTTATGACCCAGGATATATAAAATCTGAGACTTCATTCTGATGTGTTAAAAATACAAATATGTATTTTAAACTAGGATTTTATTGTTCCATTTTACCAATTATGATTTTTTTTTTGCAGTCAAATTGGTGAACTGAATGTAACTTTGATAGTTCACTAATTGCTAGCATGACTTATGTCTTTCTCAAAAAGTTTTCTTTTTTGCTCACAAGAGTAAAGCTACTGAGCTCCTGTGCAGGATTCAGTTCATCTGTCATTGAGACTGATCATATAACACTAGTCACTTTACAGTTTGCGCCTTTAGAAAATGGATATTTGTAGCATTGGGGAACTTTTATATACATCAATCTTACCTGTTTGGATACTTTTTGCATTCAAGTGCAATCGGACTATGTGCAACTTAATTTCTGATGTAATGATAATGAGAACACTGACTCAGGTATTTTGCTTTTGTTTCACCTCAGGAAGTTTTTATAATTATTTGAAGGGATAATATGTAGGGTTCCCCCAGTTACATAACTTTTCTATTAGATTTAAATTTGCCTCTTTAATCTCTTTTCCCCAGCAACCTCATCTTTTTATGAACAAACAATATTGCTATAGGCTCGGGAAGTAATACTCACTTTAATGCTCTTGTGAAATACTCTTGGATGAGGACAGAAATGATATAAGAAAGAAATCAAGTTGCCAGAATTTGATAAGAAGGAGCTACATATATGAAAATAAGTCCTAGTCCTACCTCCTTGTTATCCAATAGGACCTGGCACTCAGCCTGCTTCCTGGGGGACAGAAGGAGCATCAAAAGCAAAAGTGGAGAGATCAGGGTTTGTGAATTTTCCTTCTAAGAATACTGTATAAACATGAGATGAGAAATATAGTGCTTCTGTCTTCGAGCTGACTTGAACTGTGATTTTAGTGCAGGTAAAAATGTCTGGAAATTATGAAATGAAGTAGCAACTGTTTGGGAAATTGTAGAAGTGTCCTAAGATCATGTTACATTTCTATGCAGAAGAGTGAAAGGTCATTTTCAATTCAGATTCTTTTCTACAGCTCGCCATCTCTTTCTGTAAGCATTTGGTAATTTGGAGGTTAAGTTTGCTAATATTTTCAGGGAAACTGACAGCGAAATTATTCAAATAATAAAGTACTGTCTGGCTCTATAGCAACTGCAGGTAACACTCATTTTCCAATGTCAAATTGTTTTCTCACATTTCCATTTTTTTTTGCTAACAACATTTCTAATTTGGTGGTCAGATGGCAGTCCACAGGTAACGTCTCAAAACTTTTCTCCTCCCATATTATTTAATCTGTTTCTGCAGAGATTCTTGAGAATTTATTCCATGGAAAGACTGACAAAATAACTTTCCCAATTTATCTTTCCTTCCCCTGAAAGGTTGTCTCCTCCCTGCTGTAGATATTGATGTTTCTGTTTTGTCCTCTGCTGTTTTTTGGTTGTTTGGCTGGGACTTTTTGAAACCATTCTTGATTCCTTCATCAGTATTTCACCCTCCCTTTCCTTTGGTTCCTTTCTTCCTACCCCAAATAAATGCTGGTGTCCCATTTGCCTCTCTCTGGAGTGTATCAACTATGTATCCATTTCAGATTTGTTGAAATCTAGCTTCAATCCCTAGTATTCTACTTTTCCCAATGATTTTCTAGCCTTTTATTTTTGCTTTCTAGCCAAAGGTGTATTCCCTGAGATGCTAATTGCCTGTCATGCTGTCATCCATACTTGTCCTGGGATTTGTACTTTCATTGGCTTTTTTGTATCTGTTCTCAATAGATCATCCTCTGACTCTTTCTTTCGATGTACAAACAGTGCAGACAATTCTTGTCCTTGTCTTCCCCCTTGACACTACAATGTTTTTCCATAATGACAAGCAGGAACTTCTAGACCCGAAAACTTAAGCAAGGTTAAGCTTAGTATGTTCACAGGATGGATCATAGAGATGTAATTGGATGAGTTTCCTGTAAGAATCATAAGTATTTATAATATATATTTAGAGGATAATGTTATTTTAAAATAGTAATGTGTGGAAAAATAGGAAACTACAGTAGAATACTTCCCTGATTGTAATAAAGGGTACAACTGACAAGGGAAGGTTAGAGTCATATACGTGGTAAATTACATTCACACTTATTTAAATTGGTTTTAGAATTAGTCTGTAACCACAGAGTACTCCCACTGTGCCATGTGTTGTGTAGCTAAACAGAAGAGGAATATTTCAGAACGACTAAGCAATTAGAAAAATTAAAATGGTGTATTAAAAAGAAAAGGCAATAGTTTACTTTTCAGAGAAGATTCCCAGGTCATCTCCAACTTGCAGATTGTTTTTGCTAGTCTATGGTGATTGCTTGTGCTAAATCATAGAATCATAGAATCATTAAGGTTGGAAAAGACCTCAAGGATCATCAAGTCCAACCCAACACCACCTAACTCACTAACCCATGTCCCTAAGCACCACATCTACATGTTTAGGGACATGGTACAGGTATCAGACTTCTTTCTTGCAGTATTTTGTTTCTCTCCTGCTCCAGCAGCCCCATTAAGGTGCTCCCCACCCTGAGATGGCTGTTTCATTGCAGGCCTTTGTAGCAGGTGAGGGATTAGCCAGAGGAATTAAATAATTTAAGTGATGGGGCTTTGAGAAGTCAGAGTTAAACTAACCAACAGAGACCTAACCCTGCTACCACCTTCCTGCTTTCTTCAGCTGTTTACCAAAAGCTCCTAGGTCTCTTGTCTCCCTCCTCCTGTTTAACTCTCAGTAATGCTTCCTGCAAATATTAATTTGGTTCTCCCTTCCTCTCATCTGATTAGTAATACGTTATTCTCAAACTCACTTTTCTCCCTGCCTTTGGCGTCTGCATTCAGGCAAGCATCCATCAGGAAAACTCAGTACGGCTTGAGGAGGTCTCACCTGCTGCCCTCACCCATACCCATCAGTCAGGCCCATGGTTTGCTCATTTTGACTAGAGAGGCTTTAGGACAATATCTCAGCCTCACAGATTCTCCTTCTGCTTCTCACTTCTGAGAAGATTTCCATACAGAAGATTTTAAATCCAACTCATTCAGCCTCTCCTCTGTCTCAGCTACAGCAACATCCTTCACCCTGGCCTTGACAAATGACGTTCTGCTCTGCTTGTATCTATGGAGGACAGTGCTGAAAAGATTTCTTTCTTTAGTTATGCCTCTCTTGCATCTTTTCTTTTTCTCTGCTGCATCAGAAATAACAGCTTTTGCCTTCCAGGTCCTTTAGAGTCCAACCCTATCATAGCTATTACCACTCATTCACTGTCAAGATGCTGACTCTTGCCTTTGATCAACATATTACAGCAGCCTCCACTGCCTACTTGTTAAATTTTTAAACAACCACTTGTGTATGTACTCCTGAGCTGCCTGTCATGCTTGGAGAAGCTTCTCCATCCAGAAACTTAAACTAAACAGACACTTTCCCTCCTTCTGCTTCTAAACTCTAAGTTCAAAGCCCTAAATGTTGTTTTCCCTTGCTTACTGTCCCCAGCATAAGTAAAAGAAGAAACACTGTAACTCACGGTGGTAAGCATTGAGCATATGATGCCATGAGGGGGAGCACCCGGCATTGGGAGCATTCCCTCTTGCATTCCCTGATGCAACAAGTAGAATCACTCTGTGGGAAATCAAGAAGACCACAGTAAGAAGTCAGTTGTCTTCTGATGACAACTTGCAATCACCACTTTAAAGCAGGGTCTTAGTTTTGATCCTGGCTGGCAGCCAAACACCACAACAACCACTTGCTCATCCTCTCCCCACCTGGGGTGGGGGAAGAGAACTAAAAGGGTAAAGAGGCTTGTGGGTTGAGATAAGAACAATTTAATAACTAAACTGCAAAAATAGTGGATATAATAATAATGATGATAATAATAATAGTAATATATACAAATGAGTGATACTTCTTGCCACCCAATGACCAAGGCTCAGCCCATTCCTAGCTAATGATCCCGGAGCAGGGAGAGTCCTGAAACCACGATTCCAGAATAGTGATAAGAGCTCAAGCATCCGAGAGAGCAAGATGACCCTGAGAGAGGAGTGATCCAGAGGGCGACAACCCGGAGCAAGAGACAGTGCTTCTGGACAGGTTCTCATCTATATACTGGGCATGATGTGCATGATATTGAATAGACCATTGGCTAATTTGGGTCTCAATCCTAAACCTAAGGTCAAATTCTAGGCTAGCAATTGGGCTGTGTTCCCTCCCAACTTCTCCTGCACCTGCAGACACTGACACAGCAGAGAAGCTGAAAAGTCCTTGACTGTCCCAGCAGCAACTATAAACATCAGCATGTTATCAGCTTTCTTCTCAGAACAAATCCGAAACATAGCCTCACACTAGCTACTGTGAAGAAAGTTAATTCCATCCCAGCCAAAACCAGCACAAGCAGATATTTCATCTCAATGTGTAAAGGAGTCTCTTCAATTGACCTTTCTGAAGAGTGATGTAAACCTAGGCGATTCACCAAGAAAAAGGAGAGAAAGAGATCAGTTGCCTCTTTTCCCATCAATAGTACCACTTCTAATTGACTTTTGCATAGCCTCACTTTATTACACGTTATAAAAAGACAGGTTAGAGGCAGCTTCCCAGCACACATTTCAAATGAACACAACAGAAAAAAGCAGAGTGTGTCTTGCCAAAGTAGTGAACTGTACAATGGTTACTGAACTTGAGGCATTTTAGGAAAGTTTAGGCAGAAGAAGTATGTTCGGGAAAAACAAAACAAAATGAAGCAAAGACTGAAGGGTAAGCAGTGTTTTGAGGAAAAGTCAGCACAGTATGAAGGAGTCTCGCTTTGATTAAAATCCTGTCTGGCCTCTTGATTCCTGAAAAGCTGGGCTTGCCCGCATTCTCACAAACCTGGGTAAAGTGGGGCATGACCAAAGAGCTGTAGAAAGCTAAAAGCACAAAATTCCCATCAGTTGCACATTCAGGTGCTGGATGGGAAAGCTGCTGCAGCTGGGGCAGGAACAGCTCAGCTACCTCCTGCTTCAGGATGCATCTGTCCTTCCTTACGATGTTTTCAGAACAAACACAGGGAACTCTCAAATCTTTAACCTTGTTCTCCAGTGTGACCGGTTAGCCCTTGGCTGGGGGCCAAACCACACACACCCACTCACACAGTCCCTGCCCCCACCCAATCATAGGGGAGAAAATTAAAGAGGTAAATGGAAAAGAGGACTCATGGGTTGAGATAAGGACAATTTAATAACTAAGCTACAATAATATTGGAAATAATACTATATACAAATATACAATGTGATACACAGTGATACTGCCCCTCCCCACCTGATGACCAAAGGCCCAGCCTGCTCCCGGCCAACGACCCCGGAGGAGGGAGGGAATGGGTGATACACAATGATACTGCCCCCCCACCCAATGAACAAAGGCTCAACCTGTTGCCGGCTAATGATCCCCAGAAACCGCACTCACGATTCCTCCATTTGGGGGGTGGGGGGGGAGGGGGGAGGTGCACTGCTCCCAGAGGCACTCACGGAACGGAGATAACAGCCCGAGTGTCCCAGAACCAAGAGCTGACCGAAGCGGGGCGGAAAACGACCACCTGACCACAGCTAACGATCCCCCTGGAGAGGGAGGATCCCAAAACTCACGGAATGGAGATAACGACTCAAGCGTCTCGGGATCCGAGAGCTACTGGCGTCTGTGGGGAGGGGAAAGGCCTTGGGAGAGCAAATGCAGGTACCAGAAGCAAGATGATCCGAAGCCCAAGGGAAGTAAAAGAGAGCGATCTCCTGGAAGGGTCCTCACCTATATACTGGGTATGACGTGCATGGGATGGAATAATTGGTCAGTCTGGTTCTCAATATTAACCTAAGAGCAAATCCCAGGCTAGCAACTGAACTCTGTCTCCCCCCCCTCCAAGCCTCCCCCTGCTCTGTCTGCGGAGAGGAGAGAGGCTGAAGGTATTTTGTCCTTGAAATACTAGCAATAATCATAAACGTTCCTTCTTATCAGCTTTTTTGCTGAGCACAAATCCAAAACACAGCTTCTTGCTAGCTATTTATGAAGAGAATGAAAAAAAAAATAACTCTCTCTCTCTCTTAACCCAGGACATCCAGCAAGGCAAAAACCCCCTCTGTTAGATTTGGGGTAAAAAACAAATAAACAAACAAAAACACAAAAAAAACCCCAATAAAAAAAACCATGCTTGTTAAAGAGAAGTTTGTTTATTTGAATGTTAGTAAATTTGTAATAAATTGATATAATAAAGCCTTTTAATTTTGCTAACTAAATGCTCAATGGAAGGCATATTTTTCCTTAAAATTTATGCATTTAATTTTAAAAATAAAATCTCCTAAACGCTTTTGGCAGAAAAAGTGTTCAGAACAGCAGTCAGTTTCATCTTACAGTATTTATCCACTATGATGTAACTTAAAATACGAAATGCTTATTAAAGTGAATATAAATCACTGAATGAAAATAAGCATGTACATATATAGTTCTGGTCATTAAGTACAAAGAGTCTATGGCTTCAACTAGTAGTAGACTGGCTTCAGAACTGTAGTGTGAACAGCTGCAGTTAAGGTTGATATTTTTTCTTTTGCAAAGTTGCAAAAGTAAATTACATTTAAAAAATTGTGTAAGGCAGCTTCATCAGCTGAAGGGAACAGTGTCCCTCATTGAAAATGGTGTAAAACATTTGGGAAGCTTGGAAACTGCTGGAGGACTGTACATTGCTAATTAACAATTACAGGTACACATGGAAAAGAGAAAGAGAGCATAACAATGTGGGGCAAAGAGGAGGAAATTCTTTCAGTGCAGCAGAAATGTGGAAGGTTAACAGTGGTGCACAGCTGACACTAGACAAGGATGGTAAAGTTGTCACTAACCACAGTGCAGAAAAGGCAAAAGAACTCAGTAAATATTTCTGTTCTGATTTGGAAAGAACCAACATGATATACTCATATTTGACAGCGGTAAGGACTACTTTCTACTCAATCAATAAATTGGGAGATTGTTAAACAGCAACTGTCAGAGCTAAACAGTTTTTTTGAATTTACAGTGCTAGATAACTCTCACCCAAGAGTATTAAAATAGCTTACTGAGAAACTCTCCGAACCATTAATGCTGATTTTAAAGAAACCATAGAACAATTAAGTTCCAGAGCACTAAAGAAAATTCAATGCATCAACAATTTATGGGAGTAAATATATTGCCATAAGTTGAGTTGGCAACCTGATGTTAATCTCCAGCCAAAACTCAGAGAGGCTGACCTGGAACTCAATCAGTAAAGATAAATACATGTAACCTGTTATGCTGTGTTATAAACTGTTTTGCGAGGGGGGGATGTAAATGTAAAGGAGAAATCATCATAATTTGCTAGTCTGGGTTTTTTCTTGGCCCGGTTCTGTTCAGTATTTCTAGTCATACACAGCAACAAGTGCCACTGGGCAATTCTTCCCATGGCCCAACTGTGGGACACTGGGAAGAGGATCCCAAGTGTGCACTCAGAGAGTAGCCAGAGCTGAGAAGTGCCCTCTTGCATGGGTTTCAGCAGGATGTGCAAGGATTGAGAAATCACTGAAACTCAGAGTTTACTAAAGACTTCTATTAAACTAAGTCAGGCAATAGAAATAATTGGAAGTGCAGCCATTTCACATGATCAAAAAATAAATCCCCCTCTCATATGCACTTCCCACAAATATGCTCTTCTGAGCTTTACCTTCTGTGAAATTTTATACAGTGTCAAACTCTGATATTAACCTTTGTCCTTGATCCCCACTGGCTTTATTCAAACTGTCAGACAGCATCCTACTAACTGCCTTCTCCAAGCAATTCTTAAATGGACTTTTAGCTGCTTCTGATGTGGCACAATTTTATCCCAAGTCTGTGATTGTGTGTGTGCATATATATATATATATGTATGAGATCAGACATATATGAAAGGATTAAAAAAACAAACAAAAGTACAGATGTGTTTTCAGTTCTTGCTTGCACTGGGTTTTCAAAACCATCACTTACGTCACCCTGAAGGGGTAAGATGAAGCCTGGGCCGCTTGGATGCAGATCCTGAGTCAAGATTGCACCTGCCCTCAGGAGTTACAGTCCTAATATGCTTCAGAGCTGCTTGTGCTTCACCTTAAAGTACTAAATATATGGGCTCCTGTAATAAAATGTGTCTTTCCACAGGTGATAAAATGCAGACTGAGTGTGGGCAGCAAAGACACGGACGTACCTGGTGCCGACAGAGGCCTGGTCCCAGTCCAGGGTTTGGATGCTGGAACACCCCTTCGCTAATGTGCTGATGTGGTTTTTGACTCTCTGCTTTAGTTTCCATAAGAATAGCGCCCAATTATCGAGTCTTACTTACCTAATGTTTTGTAAAGTACCTCTATTACAACTTCGGAGTTTTTTATGATGTGCTTACTCAGTTCTTTGCATTTTATTCATGATATGCTACTTATAACAATAGGAACTTTTACTTTTTTTCTCAGAGTTGGGGTCTGGACACCACAGCCTCAGAAAATTAACTGATGCTTAACACCAGAAATGAAGGACAGAGAAAGGCAAGTCTTGCAATCTACATGGAAAACCAATAAAAAGGGGGTTTCAGTCTTGGCCATTGTCAGTGCATCCTCTGTAAAGAAAATAGAAGAGGTATTTTTATGTCAGTAAAGCTTACAGCATATGTCAGTAGTGGATCAAATATTAAAAGTAATTTTTAATAAGTGTGAATCAAAGAGGGATTAGAAAAGCTCAGGGGATTTGGAAATGAGACTTCAGCTCAGGGAATTCCACAGCTCAGGGGCATAACAGCTGAATGCTCTGCTACCCATGGATGAGAGACCTGGCAAGGGGGCTGATGAATTTGAGATTTATTATTAGAAAGCAAGGACTGAGGGTATGTATAAATCGAGACCAATTTTGATAGCTATGAAAGGGATGTTTCAGATGGGTAATGAAAAAAAAAAAACAAACTCAGAACAAAATTTTAAAGTCAATGCATTGACTTATAGGAAGCATGTATAAACCTACCATAGCTGAAGTAATGCATTTGGGTTTATTGCCATAGGTAAACATATGGGATGTGGCATACTGAACAATGGGGTTATTTGTAAATATTATTCTGTATAGTGTGTGCCTATTACTGTAATCTAAAAGCTATAAAGATGGGGTTTAGAACAGGGCAAGCAGCACAGGGAGTAGCAATAATACCTGCCTTACACCTCCAAAGTTGAAACATGTCACCTAAGCAACTGCTTTTGAGAAAAGCTCTTAAGAAGTTAACAGTAAATGAGCTAAGAAACCAAAGAAGGATACAAAGTTGAAAGTTTTGGAGGATTCATCTGATGTACACAACTGCCACCAGATGGGAAAACATAATATGACAAACAGTACGTAAATGAAAGACAGATGAAAAGAGGGAGGGTTAATTTGGGGATTTGATTTCAGAAAGCAGTGCCTTATGCATCCATCACAAGTAATGCCTTCTAGCTCCTTTGTGTGTGGAAACGTGCATGCCTTTTCTTCCCCTTCCCTCCACCTTCCTCCCCACCCTTCTTTTTTTTCAGTGTTTGATGGCGCATTGTTTGAAGAGAAGCTTAGAGAGAAATCCATACCTTTTTTGTCATGCATCGTGAGCTGAGTAATCTCTTGAGAAAGAGAGCTTTAGAGTAGTAGGGGCCTGTGAAGAATTTGGATATGGATCCTCCACGAAAGATATTTGCACAGTATAGTAAGTAAGAACCAGATCACTTGGGTCAGTACGGAAACCGTATAGTGCTTAGAAATAATGTTGGGAGTTATTACTCTTCAAGTAGTCACTCAGATAACACTTATCTAAAGCTCTAATTTATAGTATTGTAAGTTCTTGTGCATTTTATTACTATTATTGTTGGCTTTATTTTTTATGTTTTGCATATCTGAGAGAAATAGGCATTAAATGATGATTTTTCTGTCCCTGGGCAGAATTTAATACTGGGGGAGTTACAACTGCCTCCTATTACCACTGTCTCCCTTTCTGAAACCCTTTTGTGACAGATTTGTTATCAAGGTGTTCAGCATTTCAAAGTAATGAGATATCTATGTTTGTGAATAACTCACCTGTGTCATATAAAGAATAAAATATTATTTATCCTTGAATTCTTATGCATTAACCACAATATTCCCATATTTTAATATAAAGTCTTCAAGGATTTTTAGTAATACTACAGTCTAGTATTACAATGCAGTTCGTGCTTGCTCTGGAGCAGGTTGCGAACAGAGCTACCAGATGACTGGAAAGTCAGCATGTTCTTTTTCAATTCCTACTCAGGGTGAATAACAATGTCCCCTAAAATGCTCCGGCTGGCATTTAATTCCCATTATCATGCCATTTTGCTTTCATTTTGATGCCCTGTTATCACCCACAAGGGACAGAAAAAACATTGATATCTTCACCAATCATTTGAGATCTCTTGACGGTTTTATACCTCTGATAAGCAAAAGGGGCTTTATGTCCCAAAAGTAAAACAAACTATTCTATAAGATCATTGTATCTTTCTGTTTATAGGGAAATTAGAGAGCATCGCTAAATAGCAGGTAAGAGAGCCTCTAAGCTGTCAGAATTCTAATTTGAGGGCTTATTTTCATTTTTTATTATTAAGAAAACATTTATAAACAGATCTATAGACATATTTAGGTGCCTAAATCCTACTGATATCAGAGAAAGTTGGAAGTCTATACACCTTTGAGAAACTAGGTTTAATCACTTGCTTACTTGGAAAACCAGGCAGTTTATAGCAATATTTTGACTCCTTCAGTCATTTTTGATGGCATGCTGTTGACTGGAACAGTCTTTTTTGTATCTTGGAAATTCAATCTCTATTAATACTTACCAAGATATTGATTTTGATTAAACTTCAACTATTTTTTTCTTTCTTTCAAGTTTTCTAATTTTACCAAATAGATGTGGTTATTTAGATTGCTTAGATAATTTCTCTCTCCAAAGACATTATTGTGCTGCTCGACAACTGTTTAGTAGTGGGTTTTTTTTCCGAAAACCGAGAAACTTTGCATTCATTTTTTTTCTTGTCAATGTATTTGTGTAATTTATCACTTCAGGAAAGTATTGAGAAGCGTTGACCCACTTTGGGGATGTATGGAGCTCATTAGGATGTTGCCATAAAAAGTTAATGTTTAGACTCCTGATTATTTGTGGAACTCCAACAGATGTTGTGAAAGAGCAACTTCTCTTCTTTCTGGAAAACATACATCAAAAGAGCTGCTGGAATATAGCACAGACCTGTGGACTGATGAATTACTGGGAGAAGATGAGTGAAAATCAATTTCTTGCCATCTTGTTTGGTGTGATAACATGGGGACATAAAATCAGTCAACAGATACCAGGTTCCAAACAAATGGGGGTGGAGGGCGGGGGCAGGCAGGGCAACACATTTGTAACCCAATCCACAAACATGTTGTGATGTTTTGGGTAGGTGTTGCTGTGCAATTGTTTCATCTTTGTATTCTTTGTATACTTTCCTTTGGCCTATCCTGAGACAGAATGCTAAACCATATGGGCCTTAGATTAGGTTTGATTTAGTACGAACCTACTGTGATGTTTTATTTATACTTTGTGCGTGTCTCTCCTTACCTGATCCCCAGATGTGCAGTGCAACTGTAACCTTTGCTGACATTTCCACTCATTCAGACGGGGCGCAGCACATATCTCACTTGACGATTACTGCTTTGCATCAGGGCACAGCATCATCCAGAAGTGGGAAACATAATTCAGGAACACCAGCACAATGGAGAAAAAAGAACGAAACATCTTGGCCCAGAGTGGGAACACACTGAATATGCATCGGCCTTGCGTAGGTCACGTATTTTGCTAAAACTTGTTGCTTTAGGACAAAAAGGGTGGTCACAGATGGACAGTCTGCTGAAGAGAGGGGATGTACTGCCTGCCTTGCCGTCAAGCCATGGCTGTGCCTAGCATGGAACGGTAACCCAAGGGGCAAGGGGAGGAGGACAAGCTCTGTGTCAGGGGTGGGACGGGAGGCATGGGAGGCTGCAGTTCTGCCCTGGGGCACAGTGGGAGGGTGCCGTTCTGCACAGTGCAAGGGGTAGGTGAGCTCCGCTTTTCAGGATTATTTATGTGCCTCTTCGATTACCTTCTTTTTACTTCCCCCCCACTCCCCCCCAAAAAAAGAGGCAAATTAAACAGTGGCTTTGAGCGTCACTTGGGGAACTGTGTGAGCATGTCTATGCACAAATCCGTGAGCACATTTGAAACATGCAAGTTGCTGATCAGAGCAAGCAGGGTGCGCACCGATTGTTTGGGCTGTAGCACACTGAACTGGCACAAGGAGGAATTGCACACGTAGCAGCCATGTGGATTTTGCAGTTTCATATACTATGTGGCCAATCAGGTAGCAAGTTGTGCCATGAATTCATAGTTTATATGGCCTAGCAGTGAAGGTCAAATGCAAAAATTTGCTTCAGTGTCCCAAGTGAAAGGTCACAATCAATTATATTTGCATTTTAATAAGTATTCTTGTAGGTGGCTCTTTCCCTTTTTTCTCAGCTCCCCCCAGCACTTATGGACTGCTTGCCTAGCAGTGCTAGATATAACCTTCAAAAAAAAGTGAAATGATTTATTATTTCTATTTTTTCTCTCTTTCTTTTTAAGATATAGTATTGCAGAAATTACTGTACTAAACATTTGAACCTTTTAGTAGAAGGTCTTAATAGCATGAATGTCACAGCCATTAGGGTAATGGAGTAGTTTTCAAAAAAAGAAAAATCAACCAAAAAGTTACTTTTCTCATGAACACTTAAAATGACTGAGTTAGGGAACGCATTGATTTATATTCAGTTATCTTTTATTTTAAAATCGTAATTGTGTTATGAACTAGAATTTCCTGTAAATGCGTACAGAGCAAAAGTTACTAGAAATTATCAGCTATATTGGCATTTCTAGGTTGAGGTTCCTAGCTCCAGACAATGTGAAACTTTAGCCACAGTCATACCAACAGTGGACTGATGCCAATCAAATTTTTGGCTGAGCTGGTGGCTATGTCTAAGCAGCACAGGTTAAGCAGTAGAGAAATGGACCCTTGCATCTTAGAAAAGTATATATAGATTTATATATATGTTAGCTCACTGGTAAAGTTATCTGTCCTACCTGATTGATTCGCTATTATATCTATCCTTCCAGAAGCTCTTTTGCTCGTCTGAGTAGTTCATCATTATTCTTTGAATCGTCACTTCTTCAAATAAATAAAATATTAGGGAAGTCACTGCAAGCAGAAATGTAACTGTGCATTGTACTAATTTCTTTGTTGTCTGACTTGAAGGAAGTTTAGTGTGGGCTACATCTTTCCACTTCGCATAGAGTGGTAAGGATTTTCTCAAATAAGACCTTGGTTCTGTGGTGGCAGGAAGCTGGACAACTCTTTAAGTAAGGTGCTTTTATAATTAAAATGGAAAAGCAAATCCATTTTATGAAATATCAACGGTTTGAAGCCTATTTCATTTTGCAGTAAAATGAATGTGAGACTAGGTTTTCATGCAGGAAGAAAGGCTTCATGCTGCCTACTAAGTACTGAAAGCACAGAGTGAGGATGGCTGAACTAGATTCTTTGCCTTTCCTCTTTTGTAGCAGAGAGGTTTTATTAATTTTTGCCCATTCTGATTCAAGCAATTGTTATTTTGGATCTGAGAGATTCTTTCTGCAACCTGTCCTTTCTCAGCTCTCCATCCGAGCCTTCTGCATATAAGAATTCATTCTAGCAAATGTTTAATTGAAATTGATTCATTTTCACAAAACATTTAGCTTCCACCAAATTGCATTTTTCCTTTCCAAAAAAAAAAAAAAAAGGGCGACAAGTTGTAATTATATTCTGTACACAGCCATTGGGAAGAAGGTATACAAGATCACAATGGTAAATCAGAGAGTCTGAGTTACAGGGGTTTTTTTTACTCTCTTGCATAGAACCTCATTTGTCTTAGAAAGACATGGCACACATCCAGACACAAGACGTGGTCTATGTCTCTGTATATAGTGATTACATAAAATAATCAATATTGAATGTTCAGTGGAAGCAGATTTCATGCATAGCATAATTAGGTTGCTCAGGTGACCAGCCCTTGGATAAACCAATTTTCTAGTAAGCAGTGAATTGGTATGCTTATTCTCAACTTCTCCAAAATTTATTACAGCTCACATTTTCCTGTGCCAGGATAAGTTTTATTGAGAAAAGAAGTTAGGCCAGTGAAGAACCCTTTAAAAAAATCTCAGCTGTTGGAATGAATGGTTGACATTTTAGTCACAGATTTGAGTTTTCTTGTGGTTTTGCAGGGGGGTGGTGGTGATAACATTTTCTTTCTCCCTCTCCCAGCCCTTCACTCCCTCCTTTGCAGGAGACTATGTCTTTTTTTCCCATTCCAGATACGAATCTTGCTGTAGTTACTCCAGTGATGTAGTCTGAGTACAAAACTTACGTGCCAGTGTATGAAGACCATGCTGAAATACACTGTTGTACATCATGTAATATTCTCAAGGTATCTTTTTTCAGAACTGATCAGGTTAACTAAGCTGTAAGGGAGGCTCTGTGAGTCTGGGATCGCTCAGCTGGTGGAAAACAAACCAGCTAAAGCCGCATGTTTTCTGCCAGATGACTGTCCTGACCTGCCTCCCTGTAGAAAACCCTGCTTCTACACCTGAGGCAAGGCAGGGGAGCAGTCAGAAGCAGTAGTTGGAGAGAGGCAGTGTGGGACTGCCTGACCTTCATTGGATGGGGTTAGGCACATGGGAGACTGTGTCTCAGAAAAGTGAGCTGGGACTGGTACTCGAAGGCTCATGTCAAGGCGTTGCAGTCAGCCTGTGAGCTTGCCCTGTCTTGCAGCATCCGAGATGCCTCAGGGGGTTTAACACCTTCTCCTCTGCTGCTCTGTGTCAGGCCTTAAATTTTAAATGTTCATTTCTTTTTCCATTTTATTTTCTGAAACAAGCTGAGAGTGTTTTCTTTTTTCTGTGCAGAAGTCAGGAGCAACATGGAAACGTAGTTGTTCCTGCAATTTCAGCTTTAGCTGTTCTGAGTATGGACCACACGCATACTGTCTCATGTCTGCAAAAGCTAGCTCAATTGGCCAGCTATCAATAGTACTTTTTTCCTGCTCTTTTTGTGGGCATAACATTTCTAAAAATACAGTATAGGCTATTATATAATCGAGCAGTCTCCCTTTAAGCCTTCTATTGAATAATTATTCAATATTGAGAATTTATTCAGTATTCTCATTTTGAGAACGCTAATTTATGGTGCCAAACAAAAGTCTGAGTTTTGCCACACTGGTACTATTTTCTACAGGCTTGCAGAATGTATGTAGCTGAAGCTTGAATTTTAAAATACACTTAAAGTCACATTCATTGACATAGCTTTTAAATGCATAATAATCAAGTTGGAGTCCACTATCTGTTCTCACCCCAGCCAAGATTACAACTCTGATATATGCCAATGTTATGTGTGATTTTTCATGATAGAGACTTGTATTTTGGAATACTTCAGCTTCTGGATAACAATGAGAATAACCTTGAACATGTAGCTACTCGCTGTCTCATAAGAGAAGAGTCAACACATAAGGCACTCTTATGACCATTGATCTAAATTGCCTTTGAGTGTATTCATACTCATAGTATCACTTTCTGCTCTTGTCCTTGCTGCTTTTTTTTATTACTACCACTGTTTTTCTTAGTTTTCAATCCAGGGGGAGAGAGTATTTCCTGAAACAGTGAAAACCACTGTTTAAAGATTTTTTCTTTTTGCAACTAGTTCATGTTCTTTCACAGTCAGAGTGTTTCCCCCCCCTGAAAATTTGGAGTTTTATCTGTGCATGTTCAATATGACTCTTTTTTTTTTCTATCAAAATGATTTAACGAAATGCAAGAGAACACATTAATTTATGTATCAGTGTCTAAATTGTCAGTCATAAAACTTCAAGCTGATAAACACAGCCTCTGAAAGGGTCTTTCTCTTGAACAGTTCCCATAAAGAAATGTTGTTCTTTGTTCACTGTGCATATGATGCATATATTTTTTCCCTTTAGGGAGTTTCAGTTCTTTGACTGCAGGCTTCTGCAAAATGTTTTCATTTCAAGTATAATGACCCCATCCAAGCATAAAGTACTGCTCAGAGTTTATTTCCTTGTCAAGATTTTGAGTAACCTTTCATGCTATCTTACATCAACTCATTCCGGTAGGAGTTTGCAGGTATCTCTTTTTAGCCTTCAGCTCTGTTTTCTTTTTTCCTGTTCCATAAACCCTGATGTTTAGTAACCAGGGCCATCAGTTTCTCTCCATGTGTTTTCATTTTACTCTTTATGATACTGCCTTATTTATTTATTAATTATTTTTAAGTAATTTTATTAATCTTAGTTAAGATCTCCTAGCACTCTTTCTCCAGTCTTGATTTCTAGTGCCATTGCTGTTTGAACTGAAATTATGATTTCATAAGCTCTCTAATTCAACAGGACTCAGACTGGATTTCAGATCTGTTGAAAAGCTTCACAAGTTTCTTCCTTCAAGTTCTTTCCTCTCCTGGTGTTCTCAGATGAATTTTTTCACTTTCTAAAATAATTCTTTCTAGGAGAGCAATATTTTCAAATTTTATAGGCTAAACTGGTAATTGGATTCAACTTCTTTGTCTATATACTGCTAAGCAGCTTCCAAGTGTCTGAAAGGTTATGTTACGAAAAGACAGTTTTCTTTAGTGTATCTCCACCTGATTTCATAAGGAGACAAAGCTCTTTAATTTCTTCCAGCTATCTGCTGTACTTCTGAGATTGCATAGATCCATATTCGCTTCACTTTTCATCTTTTTCTTTTGTTCTGTTTTTAGATTTGTTCTTCTGCTCCTTCCTTATACCAGATGTACCCTGGCAAGGTTTGCAGGCACAGAGGGTCACCACTTAAAACCACTAGGTGTCTGGTAATACAAGAAGGAGGTAACTATGATGAAGCCCCAAAACAGAGGTGAGAGCTGTTCAGACAATTTTTTTTTCTGATAGCGAGCTTCCCAAATAAGATCAAAAGATTTTTATGTTAGAGAAAATGCATGAGTTTTTAGACTATAAACTAGTTGGTTTAACTTTTTTAAAGAGAGAAAGCTAGACAAGCCAGGTTAGGCAGAAAGGAGAGTAAAGACTTTATAACCAACTTTTTCCCTAACCTCAGTGTCCTTGCAGAAAGATTTGTTTCCAGGCTGGATTTGAGGCAACTTTGAATTGTAGAAAACCCTACACAGTTTCCCCTAGGAGATCAAGAACTTTTTTTCTAATGGTAGGCTTTTTGCACCTTGTTCTCCCAACATTTTCTAAATTTCAGCATCATTTACAGACTTCTTTCTCCCTGCACTTGTTCCCTTCTTACAGCACCTGCAGAAGGCTCAGTGGCTTCTTTCCACCAGAAAGGTCCACCTGAACCACTTGCTCTTTTTGTCTTAAAATAACAATGTGTGGAAGTTTAGAACAGGCAAAACAGAGACACAATTATTGCAATACTTTGCACACAGGTGACAGAAAAGTTGCAAAAGATGCAGAAGCTTGTCTCTGGTCTCTGTCAGGTTGCTAAAATCCATTAGTGACAGCAGCAGCCCTCTCAGACCAGCCTTCCCAGTCTCTTAAGGCCAATTAACTGTACAACAGGGTTAACTATGGTATGCTGGCAGTTCACAGAATCACAGAATCACAGAATCACAGAATGTTAGGGATTGGAAGGGACCTCGAAAGATCATCTAGTCCAATCCCCCTGCCAGAGCAGGAACACCTAGATCAGATCACACAGGAACGCATCCAGGCGGGCTTTGAATGTCTCCAGAGA